>MU224753.1:184835-209782 GCA_018584345.1 Thuja plicata
TTTATAGAGTTTACAATACATCAGGCTTCTAAGAGCCAATGACCTTCCCTCTTCTTGGAATACAAAGAGACAGAATACAAAGAGAAAGACTTTTCAAGTCTGAGAACTCGAACAGTCACTATGGAATCAAAAACTCTTCATTTCCAACTAGTTTTATCGAGTTGAATCCATTGGGCCATGGAGTCGAATAACTGCTTATGTTCAAACTTAACCAACATCTAAACAGTAGCTAACATGATCCGCAACTGACATTCATCCTTTCTTAGATGTATTAAAGAAAATGTAGCCTAGTTTCTGTCGTTATTTCACAAGAAATCAATTTCCATAATGTAATTGGTGGAAAATCCCAAACTGAATGCTCCCGGCGGAAAATACCAAATCTACTTCTCCATTGCGGAAAATTGGAAAAGGACTTCTCCGCGGAAAATGTACAAGAGGGTGCAAAACCCACAATATATGAAAATCATTCTTTGCGGAAAATGTATGAGGGAGCGCGATTTCTGCCTTTGGAGAAGGCTCTGGATGTATTTTTGCCTGTCAACTTTAACACACAGTGCTTTTAGCACATGCTTTTTAAACCTTTTTAAAATATCATTTAGCTTTGCGGAAATCCACTTGATGAGTGCAAAACCCACATCGAGCAAATTCCTTCTTTGCAGAAAATCACTTGAGAGGGGTGAAACCCGCGCAGTGCAAATTCCTTCTTTGCAGAAAATTACCAACTAAGGTAGAATTCTGCCACAGAGAAGCTGAAATCCAATTCTCCGCTTTGTGTCTTTCTTACCTGGAAAATAGAAAAAGTGCTTCAAAAATTGGTTGTGGGGTCCACCATAGCGCTCTTTCTTTTCTTCTGCCTTTTGCAGAAAATTATCAACTGAGTGCGAAACCCGCACAAGGCAAAGTTCTTCTTTGCGGAAAATTACCAACTAAGGTAGAATTCCGCCACGGAGAAGGTGATTTATGAAATCCCGCCGAGCTCATTCTCGCTCATCTCTTAACCAAATTTCTCGCCATTTGTTGCATTAGGATCGTTGAGACCTGTAGGATCGATCCATACCAGTCTTCGATCTGCACCTAGCTCGATATATTCAACTACAAACGTTATTTCTCTACCAGAAATGGATTGGTCACACGGTGATATGAAGTAGAAACCTGAATGATTCAATGCTGATTCCATTACATGAAGAATCTCTCTTAGTTCTTTTGAATGTCTGAAAATTGTGACTCCCAAACATCATTCCATCTGCTGAAAAGATCATCAATTGAAAGATCATAATCTTTGCCAGATCGGGTGCTACAACCTACCCAATTAATGAGACCTTGAAAACATCCTACCTGGCTTAGAACAAAAAGGCAATGGAAGAGAATCCTGGCAAAGATTTCCTACCTATAAAAGACTTAGACCTAGACTTAGACTGAACAAATTGACTTGACATGACCATAATGCCAAAAAAGGGGTGACTGAAAGTCAGACAACACATGTCAAAGATAAAAATCTCAAGAAATACTGATATAATTGATAAAACGGAATCAAAGATTGAAGTTTGATAGGTATTGCCCCCTCGTGATCGAAATCGAAATGAGATAGAGGAGAAACAACAAATTGATAAATTTTGATCAAATCAAACTAAAGATAAGGTTATTGATGTAAGATGAAAGATATAAATATCACAGAATCAAGGTAGATTAAGCACAAAAGATTATGCCCCAAGGTTGAAGAAGAAGAAGAAGAAGAAGAAGAAGAAGAAGAAGAAGAAGAAGAAGAAGAAGAAGAAGAAGAAGAAGAATTTGCCTCAAAATTAATCAACTACTTAAGATAGAAAATTTCGATTGAGATCACGAAAGAAGATAAGGAAATGAATAGGTATATTAGATTGCTTCTAAACCCTATTTGTAATGTGTAATGAGACAACAGAGGAATTGTCTAGTGACTGCAATTTGAAGTGAAATGCACAGAGGGTTATTTTGTTAAGAAGCAAAGATCAAGTAGAGTGAAAAAATAGTGAACATCAGAGTAAAGTTATAACAGATTATGAGAACATAGAAGGTACTTAAAAGAGGAGATTCATCATCAGCATCAGGGTGCATATCGAAGGATCAAGACTTGAGACATTCTAATCATTGTATTAGGTGAAAATATCTTAACAGAGTGGTTCTAGCAGACCTTTCTTAATCTCCTAACATAGTGCTTACTTCATTGTAAGTTCAAATCCTTTCACAGGGCAGATTGTAATGATCTTAAGCTCTTAACCAGGCAGACCTTTAACAAGGTAGATTACATTTTGTAATCAACTTTTGTAACCTTAACAGGTACACTTTATTACTGCAGTAGTGGAGAACTTTGTGGGTGTCATCCCCACCCTAGTTTAACCTATTTAGGTTTCTGGGTTACATAGTTATTGTGTTATTTATTTCATTGTGTGGATGCTATCTGAGATTACATTAGATTCATATATGTATGAATTTGGATCAGTTTGTTTTAAGTGTTTTAATTTTGAAGACCTGATTCACCCCCCCTCTCAATATCTTGCTTTCCCATTATTGTATTTCCAACAATTGGTATCAAAGCTTAGTTCTCTAAAAAGGTCATAATCAGCTTGATAATACAAATCTTGAGATGGAGATCTAAAAGATGGGTAAAGTCATTGAGAATCAAAAGATTGATATTCAGCTAGCATTACAACAACTTGAGACTACAAGACAAGAATTAAAGAAGTCCTTGACTGCAAGGAAAGATTTGGCCAAACTAATGAATGATGCTCATTATCAGGAAGAGGAGACCACAAATCTATTTAAGAATGGAGATTCTACTAAGAGAAATGCAGCAATAGAATATTTACTGGAAAAGAACAGTGCACTATGTGAAGAAGTCAAAAACTTGAAAAAGGAACAAGAAGCCCAATCAATAAGGATGTGTGAAGTTGTTGAACAGAAAAAGAAAGCCGAAAATGACAAGGCTATGGAAGAAGAAGACAAAAGAATGATGACTACCAGACTTGATGAAAGAACACATGATGTGCAAACAATGATAGTCAATCAAGTAGACATGGAAAATCAACTACTACTTGTGAATTAGGAGATCAGTAGGAAAGACTTGGAGATTGTAAATCTTAGATTTGAGAACAGTCAATTGAAAGATGAATTGAGATCTGAGAAAGAACCTAATAACAAAGTGAATGATCCCAATGCAGCTATGAGCTACTTTGAACAACTGGTGGAAGCATCAAGAAGACCTAAAGATTCTTCTGCATTAGGTCACACTGAACAACATACAACCATTGAAGAAGGAGAATCATCTAAGATAGGTGAAAGAAGGTATGCCAATCCAAGAAACAACAAACTTGTTTGTCACCACTGTGGGAAACCAGGTCATACAACAAACATTTCCTAAAGGAAGAATGGTAAGTCCAATATGAAAACTAACTTTAATGGTTATTTCTTTAACTGTAAAAAGTTTGGACATCAAGCATGTGAATGTAAAACAAAGGCAAGAAAAACACCTAGACTCAATGGTAATTTCTATAACTGTCACAAATATGGTCATAGAGCACAAGATTATAGATCTAAAGGTAAACAGTAGTGGACATCAAAGGTACAAGAGAAATCACCAAGCAAAGGCAATACTTACAATTGGTATTACAATAGATGACATAGTTGTCATTACTATGGTGAGTATGGACATGTTCCAGAAAACTGCATAAGGACACATTTTAGAGGAAAGTCTAAAAGTTGGATGAATGGAAGCCTAGTTTGTCACAGTTGTCTGAAAAATTGATCATAGAAGGAAATATTGCAAGACCAAGGTACCTACTCCTATAGTTGAGAAAATTAGAGCATAGATGAACAAGACATGGGTTAAGAAGTCTGAACCATGTAGCAGTGAAGCTAATGAAGCCGAGGTCATCCAATCCAATGGATCGGGTGATCACATCATCTCCAACTAAGAAGAAAAAAGAGGTATGTAAGGAACTGCATCTAAAACTCTTATCTTACATCAGTTCCTAACATAAAATGCACAAAAGTCTATATTTGTATATGTAAAGATGCACCAGGACATATTTTGAGGACAGAATTAGCCAAGAACCTTGCATCAATCAGAAAGGCTAAGAGCTCATCATGTAATTTTGGTTCTTTACTAGTCTGTATATTTTTCTACATTCAGGATACATTTCCTACATTGGGAAATATTGTTTGGAAAAAGGATAGACCCATTACAGTTCAGATTAGTGAATGTATGGAGAAACTAGGAAGTAATTTCAATAGCATTATGGGGAGTTATTTTGTAGAATTTAAGAAGAGAATGAGATTAAGGACTAGGATTCCTAAGTCACTAGTGGAGGAGCACCATGAATAAATCTGTTTTCTAGTTGATACAGATAACACTTATATCCAAGTTGTGACTCCTAGGATAACATGCTTAGACCCATTTCCATATTAAATCAACATAGATGAAGCATCAGCTTCCATCATTGCACTCCTAGCCGAGGCAATTGATACTAAATCAGAGAGATTTGGAAATTTTGATGAAGCTAAGGCTAAAATTCCTTGAAGTTTGAATGAGGGAACTATAGAGAGGAAAAGAAAGAAGATTGTGAAAAACCTGAAGAAAATGGTTAGATTAGGTAGTGATGAAGAACCTGAGGATGCACCTTTAGGCCTGACCACTAGACAAGGTGAGGATATATCTATGGAGGAGGAAGTAAGTGCATCAAAAAAGGTTACTAAGAAAGCTAAGGGCAAGAGACCATCAATTGTCATAGTAACCAAACCGAGCAAAGCCAAACCCAAGGTTACACCTCCTGCTGCTAATCATCTAAGGAATAGACCATCTAATGTTAATTCCCCAGTAGAAGTACAAACAAAAGTATATGGTAAGAGGAAAGTTGCAGAAAGTAGTTCTGGAAAGGAAGCAAAGGTTGCTCCTAAGGCTGAGCTGAGTAAGCCAGCAAAGAGACCAAGAAGGAGACTAAATTTGGGGACAGATAGTGATGAGGAGAAGACAAAAACTTATGAACCTAGCACCATACATACAACACAATTTAAGAAACCAGCCAGTATTGATGAGGTATATGAAAATTTGAGGAATTCAGCAGGGATGGAAACTTTTAAATTCATTAAGTAAGAAAAGTTGAATAATGCAGATAGGCACAAAGTATAGGAAGCACTCTTGGATATGATGAGTACTTTCAAATTAACTCCTACAGAGATAGGTAATCATGTGCCCAATGAACTTTATGATTTTTTGTCAAGAAAATGGGAATTTGCACTATCCACAGAGAGATAGATCAGGGAAGGAACTCTAGCCAAGATAATACCTGAGTTAACTTCAACACAAAGAGCCAATTTCATTGAGGATTACAAGAATAGGTTTGTTCCTAAACTCAGAGGCTATGCTGTTATGAGAAATGATATTGAAGGTGTAGTACAACAAAGCTCAAGGATTTGGAAAGAAATCTTTGGACTGGCCATTCCAAAAGACAAGAAATCTTGTGAAGGTACATTTGAGAAAAAGGAAAAAGAAGTTGAAGTAAAGACTACCCCTGAGAAAAAGATAACAAAAGATCAAATTGCCATAGAACAAGACAAGACCAAAGTTGCATTAGACTCAACTAATTTTGTTGATCTGAATGCAGACAGTCCTATGGATTATATAGTTGATGATCCAAGCAATTTGAATGCCGAGGAACAAGAGATGCCGAGTGGTAAAGACATTGATTGGCCTATTAAGGAAACTGATACTGAAGAAGGGAAGACCACATCATCTGATGAAATAATTGAAGTTTTCAATAATCATAAAAGTGAAGAGAAACAAAAAACAAATGAACAAGAGGTAAATTCATAGAATCTGCCTATTTTATAAGTAGTTAAAATAGTTTTAGATAGTGGAGTAGGGATGAAGGATACTATTGATGAGCCTAAAGAAGAAGAGGAAGTGCAAGTGTTGGTTGATCTACCACACTCTGCATCATCCACTCCCATAGGTCCTAGAACTGGGAGTATGCCGAATCCATAGACAATATTGATAGATTTAAAAGAGGCAATGGATATTGACACTGTCAAAGGAAAATATAGTATGATGTTGAGCATAAGTTCTCTAGAATTTAAGAAAAAGAAAATCTTGAAGAAGAAGTCTTTGATTCTAGATGTAACACTAGATGAAGTCATTGTGATTCCAGAATGGGATCCCAATGAATTATCTTTTGAACAAATAGGGACTCTTCAAGAATTACTTAAGAGGAAGAAGAGACAGGAAGAGATGAAGAAAGAACAAAAGCAAAACCAGGTGTTCCATGAAATTAAAGACATATTTGCAAAGGCTTTTAACTTAGAGGATGAAATTCCTCAAGCTCCAATCATTGATCAACTAGTCAACATTGTTTAGAAGGTAACTGATGGGGACATAGAAAGTAATGTGAAGCTTCTACAATGGTCTCAGAGAAGATTTGAGAGCAAAGTTCTAGACAAAATCTTAGAAGAGATTTCCACAAAACAGGTTGAACTTTCTATTCTTGTAGAAACTTTAGAGAAAGTTATATCCAATGTTTATTCTTTGTAGAGAAATTTATGTGATGTTGAATTTTTCACAAAGGATAATCTACAGCTTGTCGAGAAGCTACAGTTAGATTTAAGATCAACTGGCACTACTTTGGGTAAAGATACTACTTCTAGTTCTTTACATCTTACTAAGTTGATAAATGCATAACGGGGAATAGCTGAGCTTATGGCTAAAGATGGTCATATAAGGGTCAAATTGATAACTATTCAGACAAGCCTATTGCCTCACTTAGAGGTAATACAGAAGGAACTTTCAATTGCAAAGGAGTTATCACAAAGAAATGCAAATCTATCAACTGCAGAAATTTTAGTGAGTCTAGCTACCGAGGTAGAAATAAAATTGGAGGTTATGAAGATTGTAAAGGATAGCTGAGATACCACATTTGAATCCACCCTGCAACTTCATAAATAATTTTTGGATAAGTACAACTTAACCCCACTAGCAACCAGTGACAAAAACAAGGGGGAAGTTGGTAAGGAAATATGAAAGGATACATTATGATACATCAGTACAGTATAGGTACACTTGTATATAATTTTTGAAGGCATGTAAATTTTTTTTATGAATTATTCAGAGTATATTTCTAGGGGGAGTACTTAGTGTACTTAGGCAATATTTTAATGAAATGAATGGAAGTAATGATAATTATTTTTGCCGCTAATATCAAAGGGGGAGATTTTTAATCTGTAAGTTCTGTTGATAATTAGTGACCAACACTTAGTCATTCAATTAGATATTTTTAGTTGGCTATCACTGTGGCCAAGATAAAACTATGCAAGGCCGAGCAACATTGCCAAGCAGTTTTTAATTTGCCGAGTTACATTGCCGAGCCGAGTAGGACTCAGAGATGTTAAGTGCTAAGTGATAGAGAAGTCAAGTGCTGAGCAGAACATTTTTTGTATACATGTCTGGAATGATACAAAATTCAAGGATAAGTGATCTGGCCGACTTATATAAGATTTTTGGTCTGACTTATGTATACATTTAATATTCTTCTACGGACTTAGTTATGCATTTAATTGTTTTATCGTATGCATGACCTATTGTAAAAAACATTAATTGTTATACGATCAAGGTATGGGTATTGGATCTTGATCATTGATCTAGATCTCATTATCTGATTTGAACAGGTAAATTAGATTGCTTCTAAACCTTATTTGTAATGTTTCATGAGATAGCAGAAGAATTGTCTAGTGACTGTATTTTGAAGTGAAATGCATAGAGGGTTATTTTGTTAAGAAGAAAAGATCAAGAAGAGTGAAAAAATAGTGAACATCAGAGTAAAGTTATAACATATTATGAGAACATAGAAGGTACTTAAAAGAGGAGATTCATCATCAGCATCAGGGTGCATATTGAAGGATCAAGACTTGAGACATTCTAATCATTGTATCAGGTGATAATCTCTTAACAGAGTGGTTCTAGCAGACCTTTCTTAATCTCCTAACATAGTGCTTACTTCATTGTAAGTTCAAGTCCTTTCATAGGGTAGATTGTAATGATCTTAAGCTCTTAACTAGGCAGACCTTTAACAAGGTAGATTACATTTTGTAATCAACATTTGTAACCTTAACAGGTACACTTTATTACTGCAGTAGTGGAGAATTTTGTGGGTGTCATCCCCACCCTAGTTTTACCTATTTGGGTTTCTTGATTACCAAGTTATTGTGTTATTTATTTCATTGTGTGGATGCTATCTGAGATTACATTAGATTCATATATGTATGAATGTGGATCAGTTTGTTTTAAGTGTTTTAATTTTGAAGCCCTGATTCACCCCCCCCTCTCAGTATCTTTCTTTCCCATTATTGTATTTCCAACAATTGGTATCAAAGCTTAGTTTTCTAAAAAGTTCATAATCATCTTGAGAATGCAAATCTTGAGATGGATATCTACAAGATGGGTAAAGTCATTGAGAATCAAAATATTGATATTCAGCTAGCATTACAGCAGCTTGAGACTGCAAGACAAGAATTAAAGAATTCCTTAACTGTAAGGAAAGATTTGGCCAAACTAATGAATGACACTCATTATCAGGAAGAGGAGACCACAAATCTATTTCAGAATGGAGATTCTAC
Organism: Thuja plicata; assembly: GCA_018584345.1. Taxonomy (NCBI): domain Eukaryota; kingdom Viridiplantae; phylum Streptophyta; class Pinopsida; order Cupressales; family Cupressaceae; genus Thuja; species Thuja plicata. The sequence continues at coordinate 193,470 of MU224753.1, forward strand.
TGAGAGAAATGCAGCAATTGTAGATCTACTGGAAAAGAACAGTGCACTATGTGAAGAAGTCAAAAACTTGAAAAAGCAACAAGAAGCCCAATCAATAAGGATGTGTGAAGTTGTTGAACAAAAAAAGAAAGCCGAAGATGACAAGGCTATGGTAGAAGAAGACAAAAGAATGATGACTACCAAACTTGATGAAAGAACACATGATGTGCAAACAATGACAGTCAATCAAGTAGACATGGCAAATCAACTACTACTTGTGAATTAGGATATCAGTAGGAAAGACTTGGAGATTGTAAATCTTAGATTTGAGAATAGTCAATTGAAAGATGAATTGAGATCTGAGAAAGAACTTAATAACAGAGTGAATGATCCCAATGCAGCTATGAGATACTTTCAAAAACAAGTGGAAGCATCAAGAAGACCTAAAGATTCTTCTAGATTAGGTCACACTGAACAACATACAACCATTGAAGAAGGAGAATCATCTAAGATAGGTGAAAGAAGGTATGCCAAGCCAAGAAATAACAAACTTGTTTGTCACCACTGTGGGAAACCAGGTCATACAACAAAGATTTCCTGAAGCAAGAATGGTAGGTCCAATCTGAAAACTAACTTTAATGGTTATTTCTTTAACTGTAAAAAGTTTGGACATCAAGCGTGTGAATGTAAAACAAAGGCAAGAAAAACACCTAGACTCAATGGTAAGTTCTATAACTGTCACAAATATGGTCATAGAGCACAAGATTATAGATCTAAAGGTAAACAATAGTGGACATCAAAGTTACAAGAGAAATCACCAAGAAAAGGCAATACTTACAATTGGTATTATAGTAGATGGCATACTTGTCATTACTGTGGTGAGTATGGACATGTTCCAGAAAACTGCATAAGGACACATTTCAGAGGAAAGTCTAAAATTTGGATGAATGGAAGCCTAGTTTGTCACAGTTGTTTGAAAAATTGGTCATACAAGGAAAGATTGCAAGACTAGGGTACCTANGTCATTACTGTGGTGAGTATGGACATGTTCCAGAAAACTGCATAAGGACACATTTCAGAGGAAAGTCTAAAAGTTGGATGAATGGAAGCCTAGTTTGTCACAGTTGTTTGAAAAATTGGTCATACAAGGAAAGATTGCAAGACTAGGGTACCTACTCCTACAGTTGAGAAAATTAGAGCACAGATGAACAAGACATGGGTTAAGAAGTCTGAACCATGCAGCAGTGAAGCTAATGAAGCCGAGGTCACCCAATCCAATGGATAGGGTGATCACATCATCTCCAACTAAGAAGAAAAAAGAGGTATGTAAGGAACTGCATCTAAAACTCTTATCTTACATCAGTTCCTAACATAAAATGCACAAAATTCCATATTTGTATATGTAAAGATGCACCAGGACATATTTTGAGGACACAATTAGCTAAGAACCTTGCATCAATTAGAAAGGCTAAGAGCTCATCATGTAAGTTTGTTTCTTTACTAGTCTGTATATTTTTCTACATTCAGGATACATTTCCTACATTGGGAAATAATGTTTGGAAAAGGGATAGACCCATTACAGTTCAGATTAGTGAATGTATGGAGAAACTAGGAAGTAATTTCAATAGCATTATGCGGAGCTATTTTGTAGAATTTTAGAAGAGAATGAGATTAAGGACTAGGATTCCTAAGTCACTAGTGGACGAGCACTATGAATAAATCTATTTTCTAGTTGATACAGATAACACTTATATCTAGGTTGTGACTCCTAGGATAACATGCTTAGACCCATTTCCATATTAAATCAACATAGATGAAGCATCAGCTTCCATCATTGCACTCCTAGCCGAGGCAATTGATACTATAGCAGAGAGATTTGGAAATTTTGATGAAGCTAAGGCTAAAATTCCTAGAAGTTTGAATGAGGGAATTATAGAGAGGTAAAGAAATAAGATTGTAAAAACCTGAAGAAAATGGTTGGATTAGGTAGTGATGAAGAACCTGAGGATGCACCTTTAGGCCTGACCACTAGAAAAGGTGAGGATCAATCTATAGAGGAGGAAGTAAGTGCATCAGAAAAGGTTAGTAAGAAAGCTAAGGGCAAGAGACCATCAATTGTCATAGTAACCAAGCTGAGCAAAGCCAAACCCAAGGTTACACCTCCTGTAGCTAATCGTCTGAGGAATAGAGCATCTAATGTTACTTCCCCTATATAAGTACAAACAAAAGTATATGGTAAGAGGAAAGTTGCAAAAATTAGTTCTGGAAAGGAAGCAAAGGTTGCTCCTATGAGTAAGCCAACAAAGAGACCAAGAAGGAGACTAAATTTTGGGACAGATAGTGATGAGGAGAAGATAGAAACTTATAAACCCAACACCATACCTACAACACAATTTAAGAAACCAACCAATATTGATGAGGTATGTGACACTTTGAGGAATTCAGCAGGGTTGACAACTTTTAAGTTCATTAAGTATGAAAAGTTGAATAATGCAAATAGGCACAAAGTACAAGAAGAACTCTTGGATATGATGATTACTTTCAAATTAACTCCTACAGAGATAGGTAATCATGTGTCCAATGAACTTTATGATTTTCTATCAAGCAAATGGGAATTTTCACTGTCCACAGAGAGATAGATCAGGGAAGGAACTATAGCCAAGATAATACCTGAGTTAACTTCAAAACAAAGAGCCAAATTCATTGGGGATTACAAGAATAGGTTTGTTCCTAAACTCAGAGGCTATGCTGTTATGAGAAATGATATTGAAGGTCTAGTACAACAAAGCTCAAGGATTTGGAAAGAGATCTTTGGACTGGCCATTCCAAAAGACAAGAAATTTGGTGAAGGTACATCTGAGCAAAAGGAAAAAGAAGTTGAAGTAAAGACTACCCCTGAGCAAAAGATAAAAAAAGATCAAATTACCATAGAACAGGACAAGACCAAAGTTGCATTAGACTCAACTAATTTTGTTGATTTGACTCCAGAAAGTCCTATGGATTATATAGTTGATGATCCAAGCAATTTGAATGCCGAGGAACAAGAGATGCCGAGTGGTAAAGACATTGATTGGCCTATTAAGGAAACTTATACTGAAGAAGGGAAGACCACATCATTTGATGAAATAATTGAATTTGTTAATAATCAGAAAAGTGAAGAGAAACAACAAACAAATGAACAAGAGGTAAATTCATAGACTCTGCCTATTTTAGAAGTTGTTAAAATAGTTTTAGATAGTGGAGTAGGGATGAAGGATACTATTGATGAGCCTAAAGAAGAAGAGGCAGTGCAAGTGTTGGTTGATCTACCACACTTTGCATCATCCACTCCCACAGGTCCTAAAACTTGGAGTATGCTGAATCCACAGACAATATTGATAGATTTAAAATACGCAATGGATATTGACACTGTCAAAGGAAAATATATTATGCTGTTGAGCATAAGTTCTCCAGAGTTGAAGAAAAAGAAAATCTTGAAGAAGAAGTCTCAGATTCTAGATGTAACACTAGATGAAGTCATTGTGAGTCTAGAATAGGATCCCACTGAATTATCTTTTTAACGAATAGGGACTCTTCAAGAATTACTTAAGAGGAAGAAGAGATAGGAAGAGATGAAGATAGAACAAAAGAAAAAGCAGGTGTTGCATGACATTAAAGACATATTTGCAAAGGCTTTTGACTTAGAGGATGAAATTCCTCAAGCTCCAATCATTGACCAAGTAGTCAACATTGTTCAGAAGGTAACTTATGAGGACATAGAGAGTAATGCGAAGCTTCTACAATGGTCTTGGAGAAGATTTGAGAGCAAAGTTCTAGACAAAATCTTAGAAGAGATTGCCACAAAACAGGTTGAACTTTCTATTCTTGTAGAAACTTTAGAGAAAGTTATAGCCAATGTTTATTCTTTGTAGAGAAATTTATGTGATGTTGAATTTTTCACAAAGGATAATCTATAGCTTGTTGAGAAGCTACAGTTAGATTTAAGATCAACTGGCACTACTTTGGGTAAAGATATTACTTCTAGTTATTTACATCTTACTAAGTTGATAAATGCATAACAGAGAATAGCCGAGCTTATGGCTGAGGATGGTCATATAAGGGTCAAATTGATAACTGTTCAGACAAGCTTGTTGCCTCACTTGGAGGTAATATAGAAGGAACTTTCAATTGCAAAGGAGTTATCACAAAGAAATGCAAATCTATCAACTGTAGAAATTTTAGTGAGTCTAGCTGCCGAGCTAGAAATAAAATTGGAGGCTATGAAGATTGCAAAGGATAGCTGAGATACCACATTTGAATCCACCCTATAGCTTCATAAACAATTTTTGGATAAGTACAACTTAACCCCACTAGAAATCAGTGACAAAAACAAGGGGGAAGTTGGTAAGGAAGTATGAAAGGATACAATATGATACATCAGTATAGTACAGGTACACTTGTATATAATTTTTGAAGGCATGTAAATTTTTTTTATGAATTATTCAGAGTATATATCTAGGGGGAGTAGTTAGTGTACTTAGGCAATATTTTAATGAAATGAATGGAAGTAATGATAAATATTTTTGCCACTAATATCAAAGGGGCAGATTGTTAATATATAAGTTCTATTGATGATTAGTGACCAACACTTAGTCATTCAATTAGGCAGTTTTAGTTGGCTATCAGTGTGGCCGAGCTAAAACTATGCAAGGCCGAGAAACATTGACGAGCAGTTTTTAGTTTGCTTAGTTACATTGCCAAACCGAGTAGGACTCAGAGATGTTAAGTGTCAAGTGACAGAGAAGTCAAGTGCCGAGCATAACAATTTTTGTATACATGTCTAGAATGATACAAACTTTGAGGATAAGTGATCTGGCTGACTTATATATGCTTTTTGGGCCGACTTATGTATGCATTTAATCTTCTTCTACGGAGTTAGTTATTCATTTAATTGTTTTATCCTATGCATGACCTATTGTAAAAAACATTAATTGTTATACCATCAAGGTATGGGTATTGGATCTTGATCATTGATCTAGATCTCGCTATCAGATCTGAAGAGGTATATTAGATTGCTTCTAAACCCTATTTGTAATGTGTAATGAGACAGCAGAGGAATTGTCTAGTGACTGCATTTTGAAGTGAAATGCATAGAGGGTTATTTTGTTAAGAAGCAGAGATCAAGTAGAGTGAAAACACAGTGAATAGCAGAGTAAAGTTATAACAAATAATGAGATCATAGAGGGTACTTAAAAGAGGAGATCCATCATCAACATCAGGGTGCATATCGAAGGATCAAGACTTGAGACATTCTAATCATTGTATCAAGTGAAAATATCTTAATAGAGTGGTTCTAACAAACCTTTCTTAATCTCCTAATAGAGTGCTTACTTCATTGTAAGTTCAAATCCTTTCATAGGGTAGATTGTAATGATCTTAAGCTCTTAACTGGGTAGACCTTTAACAAGGTAGATTACATTTTGTAATCAACATTTGTAACCTTAACAGGTATACTTTATTACTGCAGTAGTGGAGTATTTTGTGGGTGTCATCCCCACCCCAATTTTACCTATTTGGGTTTCTGGGTTACCGAGTTACTGTGTTATTGTATTATTTATTTCATTGTGTGGATGCTATCTGAGATTACATTAGATTCATATATGTATGAATGTGGATCAGTTTGTTTTAAGTGTTATAATTTTGAAGATCTGATTCACCCCCCCCTCTCAGTATCTTGCTTTCCCATTATTGTATTTCCAACACATTTCTAGATATTTTATCTTTGTTATGTTTTGTATGTATGTATTATCTCCATATTATGTCTTTTCATGCGTTATATTTATGTATGTATGTTTATTTTCATTGTATATATTTTTCATGTGTTGTATGTATGTATTATTTCCATATTGCATCTTTTTCATGTCTTGTATGTATGTATGCATGTTCTTTTCCATATTATATATTTATGATGTGTTGTATCTTTGTCACTATTTGTCATGTGTAGTAGAATTAATTAGGCTTCATATCCATAGCAAATACCCTCAAAATATTTGGACCAACCAAATTAATAAGCTAATAGGCATAGTAGACAACAACTAGGCTAATAGACTCCAAATTTGCATACACAGACTCGACTTACTTATAGGGTAACCACAACTAGGCTAATAGGAATAATAGACCTTAGGGATACTTTGGTATGGGCTGGTCACAAACATTATTTTCATCTCCACAGGTGGAATAGGGTTGTAAATGAGGTTCGCTTGGCCAACTGAAGCTAAGAGAATAGTTGGTTTGGTCCTAGGATGAGAATTTTGAAAGATGTACTTGTTGAGGCCTGAAATCGTAACCCCTTTAGTAACTTGCTTTGAAGACTAGAGATGAGAATTCCAAGACAACATGGAAACACTCCTAGGTAGTTGGATTTCCTATTTATGGAGTGAATCTCTAGATTCCAGGCTATTTCATGTTTGATATATCACCTATGAAGAGCCTTGAACAAAAAGTAGACTTTGGAAGAAAAGGGGGAAAGTGGATGGAGAAAGATAAAATTACACAAAAAAAAGTAATCTAAAAGGTAATGCACAAAGAGTGATATAACGACAATGAAAATTTTCTCATAAGGGAGTTGCTATATAGGACAAGTTTCAATGATATGATACTAATTTGATGATTAAACTACTTTCATATCAGTTCTTTATAAGCGTGTTTTAGAAAAAATACACCTCATAACATATGAAAGAGTTAATTATACCCTCTTAATGATGCATAATAGAGACAAAACCTTGCATGATCCAAAGGATGAATACATTACATGAAAAAATCAAATCCAATACGACATACAATATGTGCATTCAAAATATGATCTAAATCTATCAATTATATTGAAACTCCAAAGGAGATGCTATCATACCAATTACAATTGCTGCCACATCCTAGGAGAACAATAGAGGATGAAAAAAATATCACTCCTACTATCCTTCCAAAATGTGGGAACCATTAACTCTAAACACTAAACTTGCTTCTAAAGGAAAAAATAAGACACCAATTCCAAAGTCTACAATAGATAAAACTCTACATTGAACTCTATGATTCACACAAGGGATGAAAAACTAAATTACAGAAAGAAAAGGAAGAATTGATGATCTTATTGATATATTTCATTAAATCATGCATAAACTGAGTCTTAACCTTGTATAATTTGATGTCAATATGATCAAGGTGGCCTCTAAACTAGAGTCAAGTTATAGCTATCTATACTAGAACCATGCTTCTAAATCTTGTGTCTTTGAAGAGAATGAAAAAAGAAAGGGTTTAACTTGGTAAATATACTATGAAACCCTCAAGGCCATCTCCATGTACATAAAAATAATAAACTGCCACCATTTGCATCATTTGACAAAATTCTAACAACCCCTAAATTTAGTTGACCACCTTTTACTACATTATTTTATTTTAAGCTAGGCTGACTAGGTGTTTAAGAATACCTTGAGCCTACCTCAAGACTACGTGGCTTCATCTAATTTGGTCTTTTGATTCCCTCTTTTCCTCTTATTAACACTTTGGCTCTGCTTCAGTCTGGACGCACATCAAAATCCTATGATCCTGCAACATTTATCTCCTAAGAAACTTTCTCGGTGGGATCACGACCACCCTCTGATTTGATCTTCATTTAAACTCCTTTAAACACCTCCAAATATTCTAACCTCCACATTTTTTCCTATGATTGGTCTTTATATTTGATTACTTTCATTAACTGCACCTAAACCATCTCACTACATGGCGCTCTCTTGTTATCCCATGGTGTTTCTCCATTTTTTGTGTATCAGACCAGGATATCACGAACTTGTGACACATGTCTTGGCTACAAAATTGGTTTGGCTTCTTGGCACTCTCCATGGTTGGCCCCACATCTCCACATGGTGCTTTTCATGATCCCATAAACTTTCTCTTTCCTTTGTGTGTCAGACCACATGATAAAAAATGATTGCCACCTAGGTTTGGTTGCCCCAATGCTTCTCCTATTAGGATTTTAGGAAATTCCTACCTTCCCTAGGATTTCCAAATTCTTCTTTACTTTAATATTTTCTCCCTCCTTCAGAAATATCACCTCCTAGATACCATTTCTGAAGTCTTTCTCTACTTCTATGTGGCATCATTTTATTGGATTTTGGAAATCACACCTCCTAGCTTCTTTTTCTGAAATCCTTTAGACGTAACACTTACTCTAAAAAATCCTTGACTGTGGGTCCCAGCAAATTAATTTCTCTGGTCGCAAGCCATTTCTCATGCAATTTCCTCATGTATACTTGGTCTTCCAGAAGGCACTTGCCTTTGGCTACTTCTTACTTGTGTATTGAAATGTTAAAGTAAATCATAAATTACCTGCACCATGAATGTGGAATAATTCCTCCAAGCCTATACTCTTTCATGTGTGCCCAACACATATTTTAATGATTCCTTTCTATTCGATGCGGCTAGACATCTTCAATAATCATCAAAGACACCATGACAGCTCTCAACATAGATATTCCATATTTCAAAGGTATATTAGGCTCAAAATCTTATATGATTTGATCTAATTCACATGCTATTGGCAGAAAAACTATTTCTATAAAAAAATTTGCATTCATGGTGAGGAATTTTTGTAATAGTACCATTGAGAAACTTTCAATTGAGCAACAATACAACTTTTTGCACCAACCAAGATCAAGTCAACAAATGGAAACCAAATGGGATATCTCAAAACTGAGCAATGTGCTTTTAGGCCTTCCCAAAATGATCCTTGTGCACTTCAGAGTTCTATGATACCCCTCACGATGTCTGTGATATCACCCAACAAAAATTGCTGCCTGGTTTGGCTTAGTGCACCTTGGGAACACTTAGGTCCGGCATGCACCAAAATGTTCTTGATGCTATGTGGGAAAAATGAGGTCTCCACTAGCATTTAACTGACCAACTAGAGCCACTAGAGCTGATGGTTTGGTCCCATTATGAATGGTTTGAAAGATGCACCATTGAGAAACTTTCAACTAAGAAATAATGCAAATTTTTGCACCAACCAAGATCGTGTCACCAAATCGAAAGCAAGTGGAATATCCAAAAAATTAGGTACATGATTGTAGGCCTTTGAAAGATAGTCCTTGTGCACTTCAAGGTTCTCTAATACTCCTTAGGAGGTCTGAGATATCACCCTCCAAAAATTTATGTCCGTTTTGGCTTAGTTCACCTTGGGAACACTTAGATTCGACACACACTAGAATGTTCTTGATGCTATGCGAAAAAAAAAGGTCTCCACTAGCATTTAGCCAGCCAACCAAAGATGATGGAGCTGACAGTTTGGTCACATGATGAATGGTTTAAAAGATACACCATTGAGAAACTTTAAACTGGGTAACAATGCAACATTTTGTACGAACTAAGATCGGGTCGCCAAATCGAAACCAAGTGGAATACCCTAAATTGAGATATAGTATTGTAGGCCTTCCCAAGAAGCTCCTTGTGGACTTCATAGTTCTCTAATAGCCCTCACGAGGTCCTAAATATCACCCTCCAAAACTTTCTTCTTGATTTGGCTTAGTGCACCTTGGGAATAGTTTGGTTCGGCATGCGCTAGAGCTTTCTTAATGCTACGGGGGAGAAACAATGTCTCCACTAGTGTTTACTCAACCAACTAGAGACAATAAAGATTTCATTTTGGTTCCAAGATGAATGGTTTGAAATATCCACCATTGAAACCAAGTGGTGCATCTTTCAGCTAAGCAACAATGCAACTTTTGGCACTTTTACGTCAATGATACATATAACTTTGCAAACATAACCAATGTGAATTAGATGAACTAAATACATCATTCTTATGCTAGGTAAACCTTAATTGACCATTTTGACCACTTTGACCACTTTGAACCACCCTTGGCTAATATGGCTTAATAGGTCAAATGGTTACATAATGGGATAAACAAAAATCTAATTAAATCTATTTTACAATTGAAAGCTATTAAAATTGATTGTAATACATGAAATGATATGTTTGGTTGTACCATATTTTTTTAACGAAGTCAAATATTTGCATTATTTCATAACGTTATGTAAAAAATATTATATACTAAGTGTGTCATTTCCACTCCTAAATGTATAAGTTTAAAAAATGGTACTCGTTGACACCTACATTCCAATCCTTACATTCTGAAGGCACAAGAAAATTTAATATAGAAAATAAGAAGTTTATAGGTTTACAAAAATATTATGAATGTATAACTAACTAAAGGAACCAAAGAACATGACTAGCCAATGAATAGTGAAGTTTATCATCATTTTTTATAAGATAATAAAATGCACACCTCAATCTTCTATATCTATCATATATGTATCAAACTGCACTTACATTGCACATACAAAACTAAGTTTATTGGCTCAAACAAATGAAAAAGAAAACTGTAATTAATGTATTGAATGTAAGTGTAATGAACATAGAAAATCTTGCAGTGAGTTGCAATTACCTTCTTAAGTGTGCTTGAAGGGTCATCTCTCTTCTTGAGGGTATTTAATATTGATTGATGATTATCGGTACTAATTATCTAAAGTTATTATCTTTGGTCTAACTTGATTTTTCAATGACTTAACATTGGCTACTATAACTAGGTGAGTTATGGATACATGAGAATGGTTCTGTGCTTCTCATAGTCTTCAAATGCAGGAATTTCATTCTTTCTAATCATGTACATTTGTAGCCATGTTCCCACAACAACAAGTAAACCTATTGGGTATGTGAAACTATCATCATCTACCATCAGTTATGCAAGCTTATGCTTTCCTTGTACACAATGTGCTAACTATTAATCTGATCTCTAATCATTCCCCTATGGTGGAACCACTGCAAAAAAAAAAAGTGTTCTAGTTTTATAAGATATGAAAGATGGTTGTACTCAAGTGAAAAATCCATGTTATCTTTTATTATAGAGAGTGTAACAAATAAAGGAGTTAGATAATGTGGAACCTACATATTGACCAACTCACTTGACTTGTTCTGATCCCAATCACACCAAAGACACCTGGGACAAAACTAAGCCAACTCTTATGTCCAAATAGTTTGTGTAATAGCATCTAATCTTTGAAATGAACCAAAATAATGTACACACTTCTAAATAAAGAGTCCCCCTTGTGATAATGTCGAAGTATCAATAAAAAAAATGAGTATCAAGGAGTTCTGTACCGAAATCCTCAAATGCAACTTAACTAGAGCTCTCTTAACACATGCAACTGCTTTATCATTCTCCCCTTTTTCATGTACGACCTCAAAAGAAGTCAAATTATGAGGTACACCTCTCTCTACATGCATTTTACACAACTAATAAAACATATGAGTATTCTTTAATTGACCTATGCACTTATCTCATCAAATGAGATGTCTATCCATAGAAATATCATTTTTCTACACCCACTCAAAATAATTCTCAAAGTAATGTTGGACATACTCGTGAGAATGAAATCTATCATCTCTCATATAAAAATTGTATTCTCTGATTATCTTCCGGTCATCTCCTGTACTATGAGAGGATTGTCTATATGTTATGTGCACAGAACTAGAAACCTGAATAGAATTGTAATTTTGATCTTGCAACTCATTTTGGGGCTGCAATGTATAATTTTCTATAAATTCAATGAATGATATAATAGTGTCAATTGGGAAAGTGTCCTTACACATCTTGAATTATTTATCTAACCACTAAGACCTCTGACTATGCCATGCATACTTGTAAACAAGATTCTTCTTGAAATCTGAAAGAAAATCAGCTACATTACATTCTTTTGTAGCCAAGTCACATCTACAACATTCACCTCCACTTTTCAATGTATATTTAACTATTTTATACACTCTTTTTGACAATTATCTTTCCAAAATTATGTTTGTATCCCTCATGAAAACATGAAACAAACTTCACAAACCCACCACACTCTAAGAACTTGTCATTTAAGAAATAATGCATATAAAAGAAACAACCATCTTCTCTAGGACATGAAAAATGATATAGCAGGTCTCTTGATTATTTTGTAAGATAATTTGCACCACACACCTCCAAAATTTCATTATTATGCAAAGTAGAATGAAGGGATCATAATAGTTCATGGTGCATTGAAAAATCCAAATGGTATTTGCAACAAGTATTTCAAATCTTAAGAGGTACACAAAAAAATGTCTTGAAGGCTTTAATTTCTCTTTATGATATTTACAATGTTGGATGTGTCTCACAATTTTTTTTGAATAACATTGTTTCAACCACCTCCAAATAATTTTTAGGATGTGGGCTGCAGTCTCAAATGCCAATTCTCAACTTGAAGACTTTCTTCACATTTGGTGACACGTTTGAGTTTGACTGCCAAAATAGTTGAATTTGATCCTTCACACCATCTGTAAGATTTTTATCACAACATGGAAGTCTCCCACCATAGTCCAATGCATCATTTTGAAGAGGATCATCAAGTCTTTCTCTTCTTGCAAATTCTCTATCTAATTATTTATGATTTAGGTTCAAGTCAACACAAGTTTGTCTCATCAAATGATCTTTTCTCAAATGATGACTTACTAAGGAGGTTGTAATAACCTTTGATTGGATCTCTTGTATTTTTCCTTCATAGTCTTCCAAATAGAATTGAGAGAACTAAAACTATTTCTCACAATAATAGTATTCCTCTCCATTTTCTTGTTCACACTAATCTTCAATTTGAGTAGTATAGGTCGCATCTTCTGCATCTTTAACAATTGCACAAACATTTCACATTGCTTGACCAATGTCTTGTGGCTAAAAAATTAATCAAAAAGCCTTGATTCCCACAACCAAACGGTTATTTGTGATATCTTTTCATTGAAATTGCTCACTATATTCTCATCAATTTCAAGTAACCATTTTTTTTTTTCTTGAAGGTCTGAAAATTGAAGTTTGTCTTTCTTCCTCGTGAGGGACTTCAATTCTCATATAATTTGGAGATGCGTAACATTGATTTGGTTCTTGTACATGATTATCATTGTCAATTCTATCACATTCAATTAGTGGATTGTCATTTCCAATGTCTACACTTCCATTGTCCACATATACATGTTCATTTTCAAACCCTAGATTTTCATCTTTAATCTATACATTCTCATTTTTAAGATTATTATTGTCAACAATTTCAAATTCATGTTCTTCTTCACGTGAAACCATATTTATGGGTGGGCCTATGGCCTAAATTTTATTAACATTTACCATTCCTTGTCTCTTGTTCCAATCGCCAACCCTATCTCTTTTTATATACACTTCAATCTCTTCATTTGTGAGCTTCATCTTCTATTTATGATTTTGACGATTGCAAAACCTTTGATAATCAATAAATTTCAAACAAAAAGGCTAAAAAAAGTTATTTTTTTTTGTCTTCCATAGATCCAATCCCATAAAATTATCTGTAAAAATGCGGTTCTCAGATTGAGGGACCTAGAGAATAATTATTTTATTTTGGATGCCAGTCAGACCAATCAGATATCTGAAATTTTTAGATATCTAATATTTTTCAGATATCCAATTTATCCACCCAAAATTTGCTTTCCATTTAAATTTTCAACATTTCATTTCAATGCTATGTTTAATGATATCCATACTTTTCCTTATGATAGGGAACTGAAAGTGTGGAGGAAGAAATGTCAAAGAAGAGGGTTGGGAAACATTTCAAATAAAAGTGGGCATGCTATAAATAATGATGTCAGTGACTCATGTATTGGTATTGGTAGTGTTGAACTTGAGATACAGTTAAGCGGAGGTATGCAATGTGAAAAAAAATGATGATGTGGCAACTTGAACTGTTGTCAAAGTATCAGGTCTTAGGTATTTATTAAACTTATTAATTTATTCGGTTTTCTATAACTCATCATCAATCACGCATAATAGAATATTCCAATGTAAAAACATGAATATGTTTGATAATGTCATCAATTCTACAATTAATATTGATTTCAATTTGTATTATTCAACTCATATGGTACAATTCTTGAATATTTTCATTATTTATTTGAAAATATAGCAATTTATATGATACAATTCATAGAGATTCTCATTAATTTATTTACAAACATGATACAATTCATTCATTAGTATTACTATGTACACAACTTTGTGTGATTGTATTGGCAAAATTCAATTTAGAAAATGACCATGAATTCCCTTTTATAGAAACAAGGGAGCAACAATAGCTTTAGGTTAATTTGCCTCATGTGAAGACTTAACAATCAAAATCACTATCACAACCTCTCTAAAACTATACATTTCTACATTTGACAGGTGGGTTTAGTAAATTAGCACCTGCTACATTTATCCTATTCAAAAAACTAAATTCAAACTTTAAAATCAATTCAAACCATTAGAAATAAAATATAGAGATGATTGAAAGTACTGTCATATACTATGATTAATGAGATGATTCTACTAGTTTGTTTAGGATGCTCCATTCTGTGTTGTTTGGAAGGGAAATATTTGTCAAGTTATAATAAATGACTTGCAACCTCATTAATTATCCATACTTGGAAGAGTGATTTGAAAGCAACACTACATCCAATACTACATTCTAATTTGTAAATGGTTTGATGTAATTTGGAATGCCTTAATGAGTTCTGTCCTGAGGAAGCTTTCCTAAATCAGACGTGATTGTGTCCTCCAAATTTTTTTTGCAAGCTTCTCTTCCAAAAAAATTCATTGGTGAGTTAGTAGAACCAGGATAAGGATTCAGAAAACCAAGACATATCATTTCGGCTTCTTTTTCGATTCATCTTGGTGAACTTTCAACCATATAAGGACAAAATTTTGTATCCTTCCCTTAGTTTCTAACATTTTTGAAATACAAATGTTGCCTTTATTGTTACACAAATGCAGTCATGAATTCCCTTTCTTAGAAAATGCTTTTCACTAGTTGTGTTTATTTCTTGCAAAATCTATTTTAAAATATTCTCTCTTTAATAAAGATTTTTGTTGTTCTCAACATGCTCTTAAAGGTTCCCAAAAACATCTCTAAGACTTTCATTCAAATCAAACCAATCACACAACTTATCACCACTCACATTTATTTTCCCCCAAATGTCTTTTTTATTTGCTTGACTATATTTTTACTTTGTCATTCAAGCTATTTTCGTAAGTTTTAATTGTATTATTTGCCTTCTTTTTCTCTTCTCTCAATTTTGACAACTAGTGTTCAATATGTTTTCTTATTTCCTCTACTTTATCTTCCCACTTTTTTTTGTTTACCCTCTCCTCCAATTCCTTACTTAAATTAATGTTTTCATGTATTGTAGTCTCCACACTTTGCTATAAATGTAATGAAGAGGCTTTCTTATCCTCAAGTTTTTTATTGATCTCTTCCAAGTTTTCCCTCATAATTTTTAGTTCTGCCTCCATACGTTGCTATGAAATTTCTTCTATAGAGGAAGAAGTTTTTATCCTTTTCTCTAATTCTTTGTACCTATTATCTGTTGCTTTCTTCTTTGCCTTTCATTTTTCTAGGTCTACCTAAAACTTTTCTATTTTGTGCACAATCTTTCCTTTCTCTCTCTCCAACTTCATCACTGAACTATAGACCACTTGGTTGGTCATTTTTGATACATTTATCTTGTCCACATTTTTTTTTATTTTGGATAAATATATTTGGAGGGTGCTAATGTAAAATTCAGATGGATCTAATTGACCCTCTGGTGGATTATTATTTCTAGCTTAGGTTATAAAAACTATGAACTCCATCACTTCTTTTTTAGGTCATATGTAGGAAATATCCTATTGAATGTAGGTTCTACATCACGAGCTGCGATAATTGCATCCCTATTTAATGTCTTTGTATTTTTTCTATTCCTATTTTTTGTTTATTCAAAGTTAGTTACAAAATCATTGTAATTAAAATCTAGGTTTGCTGACACAATTGAATGTTTGAAAGGTGAAATAGCATTTGTAGTGATCTACGCGGGGTGATCCCACAATAGTGGGTTACACTTTTTTGCCTAAACGGACATTGAACTCTACATTTTGAGAAAAACTTTCACATTCGGATGCATATTTTCGTTAAACTATTTGAAATCGGAAGACGAAGTAAACTAGAGTCTTTTAGGATTTTCTTTCTAGATTCTAAATATAATTTTTTTATGTTTTTTTGAATTGATTTTAATGGTTTTGTTTTTCTCCCACTAAAACTGCTATGTTGCTGAAAATGTATTTTTCAAAAAGGTACAATGACTTCGTACAACATAACTTTTTTTCTAAGATAGATATTGATGTGCTTCTTTTGAATTTGGTTGTATAACATCCATACGGAGGGCATGGAATTGGTTTGATGACATTATCATGATTATT
>MU224753.1:232980-249500 GCA_018584345.1 Thuja plicata
AGTTCAATTGTAAAAAAAAATTATTTATTATTGTTGAATATGATTTAAATTTTTTTTTTTTGATTTGTAGAAACCATATAAGTTTAGTAATATAATTAGGGTATCTTTCTTTCCCATTATTGTATTTCCAACACATTTCTAGATATTTTATCTTTGTTATGTTTTGTATGTATGTATTATCTCCATATTATGTCTTTTCATGCGTTAGATTTATGTATGTATGTTTATTTTCATTGTATATATTTGTCATGTGTTGTATGTATGTATTATTTCCATATTACATCTTTGTCATGTGTTGTATGTATGTATGTTCATTTCCATATTATATATTTATCATGTGTTGTATCTTTGTCATTCTTTGTCATGTGTAATAGAATTAATTAGGCTTCATTTCCAAAGCAAATACCCTCAAAATATTTGTACCAACCAAAGTAATAGGATAATAGGCATAATAGACAACAAATGGGCTAATAGACTCCAAATTTGCATACCCAGACTCAACTTACTTATAGGGTAACCGCAACTGGGCTAATAGGCATAATAGACCTTAGGGATAATTTGGTATGGGCTGGTCACAAATATTATTTTCATCTCCGTAGGTGGAATAGGGTTGTAAATGGGGTTCACTTGGCCAACTAGAGCTAAGAGAATAGCTAGTTTGGTCCTAGGATGAACAATTTGAAAGATGTACTTGTTGAGGCTTGAAATTGTAACCTCCTTGGTCAATTTCTTTAAAGGCTAGACCTAAGGATTCCAAGACAACATGGAAACACTCCTAGGTAGTGGGATTTCCTATTTATGGAGTGAATCTCTAGATTCCAGGCTATTTCATGTTTGATATATCACCTATGAAGAGCCTTGAACAAAAAGTAGACTTTGGAGGAAAATGGAGAAAGTGGATGGAGAAAGATAAAATTACACAAAAAAAAAAGTAATCTAAAAGGTGATACACCAAGAGTGATATAACCACAATGAAACTTTGGTCATAAGGGAGTTGTTATATAGGACAAGTTTCAAGGATATGATACTAATTTGATGATTAAACCACTTTCATATCAGTTCTTTATAAGCATGTTTTAGAAAAAATACAACTCATAACGTATGCAAGATTTAAATCTACCCACTTAATTATCCATAATAGAGACAAAAACTTGCATGATCCAAATGATGAATACATTACATGGAAAAATAAAATCCAGTACGGCATACAATATGTGCATTCAAAATATGATCTAAAGCTATCAATTATATTAAAACTCCAAAGGAGATGCTATCGTACCAATTACAATTGCTGCCACAACCTGGGAGAAAAATAGAGGACCAAAAATTGATCACTCCTACTATCCTTCCAAAATATGGGAACCATTAAATCTAAACACTAAACTTGCTTCTAAAGGAAAAAATAGACACCAATTCCAAAGTCTACAATAGATAAAACTCTGCATTGAACTCTCTGATTCACCAAAGGGACGAAAAACTAAACTAGAGAAAGAAAAGAGAAAATTGATGATCTTATAAATATATTTCATGAAATCATGCATAAAATTTCTTAACCTTGTATAATTTTATTCCGACTTGATCAAGGTGGCCTCTAAACTAGAGTCGAGTTGTAGCTATCTACACTAGAACCGGGCTTCTAACTCTCGTGTCTTTGAATAGAATGAAAAAAGAAAGAGTTTAACTTCGTAAATCTACTATGAAACCCTTAAGGCCCTCTCCATGTACATAAAAATAATAAACTTCCACCTTTTCCATCATTTGACAAAATTCTAACAACCCCTAAATTTAGTTGAGCACCTTTCACTGCATTATTTTCTTTTAAATTAGGCAGACTAGGCATTTAAGAATACCTCAACCCTACCTCAAGACTATGTGGCTTCATTTGATTTGGTCTTTGGTTTCCAATTTTCCTCTTACCAGGACTTTGGCTCTGCTTTAGTCTGGACACACATCAACATCTCTTGATCCCATAACATTTATCTCCTAGGCAACTTTCTTGGTGGGATCACGACCACCCTCTAATTTGATCTTCATTTAAACTCCTTTAATCACCTCCAAATCTTCTGACCTCCACTTTTTTCCTATGATTTGTCTTTATGACCGATTACTTTCATTAACTACACCTGAACCATCTCACTACATGGCACCCTCTTGTTATCCCATTGTGTTTCTCTCTCTTTTGTGTATCAGACCAGGAGATCACAAACTTGTGACACCTTTCTCGGCTACTACATTGATTTGGCTTTGTGGCGCTCTTCATGGTTGGCCCCACATCTCCACGTGGCACTTTTCATGATCCCATGAACTTTCTCTTTCCCTTGTGTGTCAAACCACATGATCAGGAATGCCTGCCACCTAGCTTTGGTTTCCCTAATGCTTCTCCTATCATGATTTTAGGAATTTCCTACCTTCCCTACGATTTCCAAATTCTTCTTTACTTTAATATTTTCTCTCTCCTTCATAAATCTCACCTCCTAGATACCATTTCTGAAGTCTTTCTCTACTGCTATGTGGCATAATTTGATTGGATTTTGGAAATCACACCTCCTAGCTTCTTTTTCTAAAATCCTTTAGACTTAACACTTACTCTAAAAAATCCTCAACCGTAGGTCCCACCAAATTAATTTCTCTGGTCGCAAGCCATTTCCCATGCGATCGCCTCACACGTACTTGGTCTTATAGAAGGTGCTTTCCTTTGGCTACTTCTTACTTGTGTATTGGAATATTACAGTAATGCATAAACCACCCGCACCGTGAATGTGGAATAATTCCTCCAAGCTTATACTCTTTCATGCTCGCCCAACACATATTTTAACTAGTCCTTTCTATTCGATGCAGCCATACCTCTTCAATAATCATCGAAGACACCATGAAAGTACTCTTAACACCTATATTCCATATTTCAAAGGTATACTAGGCTCAAAATCTTAGATGATTTGATTTAACCCACATGCTATTGGAAGAAAAACTATTTCTATAAAAAAATTGCATTCATGGTGAGGAATTTTTGTAATAGTACCATTGAGAAACTTTCAATTGAGCAACAATGCAACTTTTTACACCAACCAAGATCGGGTCAAAAAATGGAAACCAAATGGAATATCCCAAAACTGAGCAATGTGATTTTAGGCCTTCCAAAGATGATCCTTGCACACTTTATATTTCTCTGATACCCCTCACGATGTCTAAGATATTGCCCTCCAAAAATTGCTACATGGTTTGGCTTAGTGCATCTTGGGAACACTTAGGTCCGACATGCACCAAAATTTTATTGATACTATGTGGGAAAAATGAGGTCTCCACTAGCATTTAATTGACCAACTAGAGCTACTGGAGCTGATGCTTTGGTCCCATGATGAATGGTTTGAAAGATGCATGATTGAGAAACTTTCAACTGAGAAACAATGCAACTTTTTGCACCAACCAAGATTGTGTCACCAAACCAAAACCAAGTGGAATATCCCAAAAATGAGATACATGATTTTAGGCCTTCCAAAGATGGTCCTTGTGTACCTCATGGTTCTCTGATACTCCTTAGGAGGTCCAAGATATCACCCTCCAAATATTTCTATCCATTTTTGCTTAGTTCACCTTGGGAACACATAGATTCGACACATGCCAAAATGTTCTTGATGCTATGTAGAAAAAAAGGTCTCCACTAGAATTTAGCCAGCCAACCAAAGCTAATGGAGCTGATGGTTTGGTCCCATGATGAATGGTTTAAAAGATGCACCATTGAGAAACTTTCAACTCGGTAACAATGCGACATTTTATACGAACTGAGATCGGGTCGCCAAATGAAAACCAAGTGGAATATCCATAAATTGAGCTACATTCTTGTAGGCATTCCCAATAAGCTCCTTGTGGACTTCACAGTTCTCTAATATCCCTCACGAGGTCTAAAATATCACCCTCCAAAACTTTCTTCTTGATTTGTCTTAGTGCACCTTGGGAATAGTTAGGTTCGACATGCGCTAGAGCATTCTTAATGCTACGGGGGAGAAATGAGGTCTCCAATAGTGTTTAATCAGTGAACTAGAGCCATTGGAGATTTAATTTTGGTTCCAAGATGAATGGTTTGAAATATCCACCATTGAAACCAAGTGGTGCATCTTTCAACTAAACAACAATGCAACTTTTGGCACTTTTACGTCAATGATACTTATAACTTTGGAAATATAACCAATGTGAATTAGATGAACTAAATACATCATTCTTATGCTAGGTAAACTTTAATTGACCATTTTTACCACTTTGACCACTTTCAACCACCCTTGGCTAATAGGGCTTAATAGGTCAAATGGTTACAAAATGGGATCAACAAAAATCTAATGAAATCTATTTTAGAATTGAAAGCTATTAAAATTGATTGTAATACATGAAATGATACGTTTGGTTGTATCATATTTTTATTAACGAGATCAAATATTTGAATTCTTTTATGTATTATATCATTATACAAGCTTGAGTGTAGTCACAACCTTGCGTACAAATACATCGTGTATCCTTAATACAACTATATTATGAGTAAATATATATCAATGTTATGAAAAGTTCTAGATATAAAATTACCAAGAATCTTAGATAAATAATGATATATCAAAAATATTATATACTAAGTGTTTCATTTCCACTCCTAAATGTATAAGTTTACAAAATGGTACTCATCGACACCTACATTCAAATCCCTACATTCTGAAGGAACAAGAAAAGTTAATAGATAAAATAAGAAGTTTATAGGTTTACAAAAAGATTATGAATGTATAACTAACTAAAGGAACCAAAGAACATTACTAGCCAATGAATAGTGAAGTTTACCATAATTTTTTATGAGATAATAAAATGCAAACCTCAATCTTCTATATATATATCATATATGTATCAAACTCCACTTAGATTCCACATACAAAACTAAGTTTATTGGCTCAAACAAATGAAGAAGAAAATTGTAATTAATGTAAATTAAATGTAAGTGTAATGAACATAGAAAACCTTGCACTGAGTTATAATTACCTACTGAAGTGTGCCTGAAGGGTCGTCTCTCTTCTTGAGGGTATTTAATATTGATTCATGATTATCAGTACTAATTGTCTAAAGATATTATCTTTGGTCTAACTTGATTTTTCAATGACTTAACATTGGCTACTATAACAAGGTGTGGATACATGAGAATGGTTTTGTGCTTCTCATAGTCTTCAACTGTAGGAATTTCATTCTTTCTAATCATGTACATTCATAGCCATGTTCCGATAACAATAAGTGAACTAATGTGATATGTGAACCTATCATCATCTATCATCAGTTATGCAGGCTTATGCTTTCCTTGTACACAATGTGCTAACTATTAATCTGATCTCTAATCATTCTCCTATGGTGGTACCATTGCAAAAAAACATGTCTTAGTTGTAGAAGATCTGAATTATGGTTGTACTCAAGTGAAAAATCCATGTTATCATTTATTATAGAGAGTGTGACAAATGGAGGAGTTAGATAATTTGGAACCTACATATCGACCCACTCACTTGACTCGTACTGATCTCAATCACACCAAAGACACCTGGGACAAAACTAAGCGAACTCTTGTGTCCAAATAGTTTGTGTAATAGCATATGAGCTTTGAAATGAACCAAAAGAACCTACACATTTCTAAATCAAGAGTCCCTCTTGTGATAATGTTGAAGCACCAATAAAAAAAATGAGTATCAAGGAATTCTGTACCAAAATCCTCAAATGCAACTTAACTAGAGCTCTCTTAACACATGTAACTTCTCTATCATGCTCCCCTTTTCCATGTATGACCTCAAAAGAACTCAAAGTATGAGGTAAACCTCTGTCTACATGCATTCTACACAACTAATAAATCATATGAGCATTCTTGAATTGACCTATGAAGTTATCTCACCAAATGAGATGTCTATCCATAGAAAGATCTTTTTTCCGCACCCACTAAAAATAATTATCAAAGTAATGTTGGACATACTCGTGAGAATGAGATCTATCATCTCTCATATAAAAATTGTATTCTCTGACTATCTTTCAGTCATCTCCTGTACTATCAGGGGATTATCTATATGTTATGTGCATAGAACTAGAAACCTGAATAGAATTGTAATTTTCATCTTGCAACTCATTTTGGGGCTCCAGTGTATAATTGTCTATAAATTCAATGAATGGTATAATAGTGTCAATTGGGAAAGTTTCCTTACACATCCTGAATTATTGATCCAACCACTAAGACCTCTGACTATTCCATGCATACTTGTAAATGAGATTCTTCTTGAAATCTGAAATAAAATCAGCTACATTACATACTTTTGTAACCAACTCACATCTACAGCATTCACCTCCACTTTTCAATGTATATTTAACTATTTTATATACTCTTTTTGACAATTATATTTCCAAAATTATGTTCGTATCCCTCATGAAAACATGAAACAAACTTCACAAACCCACCACACTCTGAGAACTTGTCATTTAAGCAATCATGCATATAAAAGAAACAACCATCTTCTCTAGGACATGAAAAATGATCTAGCAGGTCTCTTGATTATTTTCTAAGAGAAATTGCACCACACTCCTCCAACAATTCATTAGTATGCAAAGTAGAATGAAGGGATCATAATAGTTCATGGTGCATTGAAAACTCCAAATGGCATTTGCAACAAGTATTTCAAATCTTAAGAGGTGTACAAAAAAATGTCTTGAAGGCTTCAAAAACTCTTTATGATATTTACAATGTTGGATGTGTCTCACAAATTTTTTTGAAAAATATTGTTTCACCCACCTCCAAATAATGTTTTGGATGTGGGATGCATTATCAAATGCCAATTCTCAACTTGAAGACTTTCTTTACATTTGGTGACACATTTGAGTTGGATTGACAAAATAGTTGAATTTGATCCTTCACACCATCAGTAAGCTTTTTATCACAACATGGAAGTTTCCCACTATAATCCAAAGCATCATTTTGAAGAGGATCATCAGGTCTTTCTCTTATTACAATTTATCTATCTAATTATTTATCATTTAGGTTCAAGTCAACACAAGTATGTCTCATCAAATGATCTTTTCTCAAATGATGACTTACTAAGGAGGTTGTAATAACCTTCGAGTGGATCTCTTGTATTTTTCCTTCATAGTCTTCCAAATGGAATTGAGAGCACTAAAAATATTTCTCACAATAATAGTATTCCTCTCCATTTTCTTGTTCACACTAATCTTCAATTTGACTAGTATAGGTCTCATCTTATGCATATTTAACAATTGTACAAACATTTGACATTGCTTGACCAATGTCTTGTGGCTAAAAAATTAATCAAAAATCCTTGAAGCCCACAACTGAACGGTTCTTTGTGATATCTTACCATTGAAATTGCTGACTATATTATCATCAATTTCAAGTAACCATTTTTTTATTCTTGAAGGTCTCAAAATTGAAGTTTGTCTTTCTTCCTCGCGAGGGACTTCAATTCTCATATAATTTGGAGATGTATAACATTGATTTGGTTCTTGTACACCATTATCATTGTCAATTATATCATATTCAATTAGTGGATTTTCATTTCCAATGTCTACACTTCCATTATCCACATCTACATGATTATTTCCAAACCTTACATTTTCATCTTTAATCTATACATTCTCATTTTCAAGATTATTATCGTCAACAATTTCAAATTCATGTTCTTCTTCACTTGAAACCACATCTATGGGTGGGCCTATGGCCTCACTTTTATTGACATTTAGCATTCCTTTTCTCTTGTTCCAATTGCCAACCCTATCTCTTTTTCTATACACTTCAATATCATCATTTGTGAGCTTCCTCTTCTGTTTATGATTTTGACGATTGCTAATCCCCATGGTGAGATAAAAAATGGTGATGCAAAACCTTTGATAATCAATAAATTTTGAACAAAAAGGGTAGAAAATGTTATTTTTATTGTCTTCCATAGATCCAATCCCATAAAATTATCTGTAAAAAATGCAGTTCTCAAATTGAGGGACCTAGAGAATAATTATTTTATTTTGGATGTCAGTAAGACCAATCAGATATCTGAAATTTTTCAGATATCTAATATTATCAGATATCCAATTTATCCACCCAAAATTTTCTTTCCATTTAAATTTTCAACATTTTTAATTTTTCAACTTTTCATTTCAATGTTATTTTTATTTTTTATTTTTATTTTTAATTATTGTTATAGCTCTCTCTCTTTCTCTCTCTCTCTCTCTCTCTCTCTCTCTCTCTCTCTCTCTCCAGTTAAACTAAACAAGAATTTGGAAAATTTCTTGAGGCTCTATACATCCAGGTATGATGTCCATACTTATCCTTATGATAGGGAACTGAAAGTGTGGAGGAAGAAATGTCAAAGAAGAGGGTTGGGAAATATTTCAAATATAAGTTGGCATGAAAGAAATAATAATGTCAGTGACTCATGTACTGCTCCTGGTAGCGTTGAACTTGAGACACAGTTAAGCGGAGGTATGCAAAGTGAAGAAAATATGATGATGTGGCAACTTGAACTGTTGTCAAAGTATCAGGTCCTAGGTATTTATTACACTTATTAATTTATTCTATTATCTATAACTCATCATCAATCATGCATAATAGCATATTCCAATGTCAAAACATCAATATGGTTGATAATGTCATCAATTCTGCAATTAATATTGATTTTCATTTGTATTATTCAACTCATATGGTACAATTCTTGAATATTTTCATTATTTATTTGAAAATATAGCAATTTATATCATACAATTCATAGAGATTATCATTAATTTATTTACAAATATGATACAATTCATTCATTAGTATTACTATGTACACAACTCTATGTGATTCTGTTGGAAAAATTCAATTTAGAAAATGACCATGAATTCCCTTTTATAGAAACAAGGGAGAAACACTAGCTTCGGGTTGATTTGCCTCATGTGAAGACTTAACACTCAAAATCAATATCACAACCTCTCTACAACTATAGATTTCTACATTTGATAGGTCAGTTTATTAAATTAGCATCTGCTACATTTATCCTATCCAAAAAAATAAATTCAAACTTTAAACTCAATTCAAACCATTAGAAATAAAATATAGAGATGATTGAAAGTACTTTCACATACTCCGATTAATGAGATGATTCTACCAGTTTTTTTAGGATGCTCCATTCTACGTTGTTTGGATGGAAAATATTTGTAAAGTTATAATAAATGACTTTCAACCTCATCAACCATCCATACTTGGAAGAGTGACTTGAAAGCAACACTACATCCAATACTACATTCTAATTTGTAAATGGTTTTATGTAATTTGGAATGTCTTAATGAGTTATGTCCTGAGGAAGCTTGCCTAAATTAGATGTGATTGTGTCCTCCAACTTTTTTTTGCAAGCTTATCTTCCAAAAAAATTCATTGGATAGTTAGTAGAACTGGGATAAGGATTCAGAAAACCAAGAATTATCATTTTGGTTTCTTTTTTGATTCATCTTGGTGAGCTTTCTCCCATATAAGGCCAAAATTTTGTCTCCTTCCCTTAGTTTGCCTTTATTGTTACACAAATGCAGTCATGAATTCCCTTTCTTAGAAAATGCTTGTCACTGGTTGTGTTTATTTCCAGTAAAATCTATTTTAAAATATTATGTCTTTAATAAAGATTTTTGTTGTTTTGAACATGCTCTTAAGGCTTCCCAAAAACATCTCAAAGACTTTCATTCAAATCAAACCAATCACACAAATTATCACCACTCACCTTTATTTTCCCCAAAATGTCTTTTTTATTTTCTTGACTATATTTTTACTTTTTCATTCAAGCTATTTTCGTAAGTTTTAATTGTATTATTTGCCTTCTTTTTCTCTTCTCTCAATTTTGACAACTAGTGTTTAGTATGTTTTCTTATTTCCTCTACTTTATCTTCCCACTTTTTTGCTTTTACCCTCTCCTTTTCCAATTCCTTACTTAAATTAATGTTTTCATGTATTGTAGTCTCCACACTTTTATATAAATGTAATGAAGAGGCTTTCTTATCCTCAAGTTTTTCATTGATCTCTTCCAATTTTTCCCTCATAATTTTTAGTTCTGCCTCCATACATTCTTGCTATGAAATTTCTTCTATAGAGGAAGAAGTTTTTATCCTTTTCTCTAATTCTTTGTACCTGTTATCTATTTCTTTCTTCTTTGCCTTTCATTTTTATAGGTCTACCTAAAACTTTTCTATTTTGCCCACAATCTTTCCTTTCTCTCTCTCCAACTTCATCACTGAACTATTGACCACTTGGTTGATCATTTTAGATACATTTATCTTGTCCACATTTTTTATTTTGGATAAATATATTTGGAGGGTGCTAACGTGAAATTAAGATGGATCTAATTGACTCTCTGGTGCATTATTATTTCTAGCTCAGGTCATAAAAACCATGAACTCCATCACTTCTTTTTTAGGTCATATGTAGGAAATATCCTATTGAATGTAGGTTATGCATCATGAGCTGCAACAACTGCATCCCTCTTCAATGTCTTTGTATTTTGTCTATTCCTATTTTTCTATTTATTCAAAGTTAGTTACAAAATCATTATAATTAAAATCTAGGTTTGCTGACACAATTGAATGTTTGAAAGGTGAAATAGCATTTGTAGTGATGTACGGGGGTCCACCTATTCCTATAGTTCTAATAATTGCATTATGAGGATTAGCAACACCCTGACCCATTCCTAATATTGTCCCACTGTCAGTATAAAATGGATTTTTTAGACTATTATGAGGGTTTTCTTCTGAAGGTGTGGCAATTGTTTGACTCACGATTGGCATTGTTATCATAACCTTTAGCTTCTTTGCACTGGCTTGCTATTTAGGATCCAATATTTTCATGTCCTTTTGTTAGCCCAAGTTCGGTCCTTGTCCTTTTACTTTAAATATTTTATAGAGTCACCATGGTATTGTTGATAATCTTAGTGCTTCCTAAATCCTCATTTCTATCTACTCACTGAAAGTGCAACACTTGTGGTCCAACCATGTTTCGAAAGACAAAAAGATTATTTGCTAACACTTTTTTTAAATAGGTTTGAACGGTCTTGAACATCCTTGAATTTAGTTAAACTCTTTTCAAGAGTGTTCAAGGTCATTCATGATATTGTAAGGTATAGCAGTTGTAAAAAATAGATGGAAAATGTCTCACGGTCGTAGTGTAAGGAAGTTTTGAATTTTCAAAGATTGAAGCGTCAATGATGACAGTGCAGAATATTTAGTTTTAAGACTAAGGCAGATGAATAAATGGGAATATGTTTGAACAATCCTAAACACATGAGAACATCCTTGAACTTGGTTAACCTCTGTTCAAGGGTCTTCAAGGATTTTGAAAAAGTGACACGAGGCAGAAAAAGTGGGATTCATCATCATTTAGCGGCGGGGCCCACGGAAAAGAGCATTTAATACGAATAAGTAATGGCGGAGGTTAAGTGCATCTAAGCTGTCAAATCCATAATGATTTCGAATGACATGAAAGTTTGCATGGGTGGTATTAATTGTTTGCATGCGTAAACAATCATTTCATTCTTTCAGTCTTTATTTCCTTAAAGATGGGTAATTAATGATCAATAATTTGGCATTCTCTATTTAAACCCTTTTTAGTGTTCATTCTTTTGAAATGTTGTCACTGTCTGTATACAGCTAGCTTGAAGGTAATGGTTTTTTGGAAGCTCCAGGGTGCGCGAATATCTACAGGAACAAGGAGAGTGAGGTTACACCCTCTGCAGTGTTTTAATTTAATCTTGAGAAAGATACAGAAAATTTTGTGGCAGTTGTCTATTTGTTCTTGCAAGTATGAAGTCTTCTTTTCACATATTTGTAAGCATTTATAGTCTGGTTTGCAAAAACCCCATTGTAGAAGATAGAAACTTAGGAGGATGTGATGTTGAGGAAATCCCTGATAGACTTTCTAGGTGCTTGGAAAAGAAAGTTCCTGCTTTAGACATTTTGCATAGTGGGCTTTGTGTAGCCGCTTCCTTCCCATCTGCAGTCGTTTGTCCTAAACTAATTCATGAATGTATCTGTAACTATGATCAGACGACTAAGTCTATTCTTAAGAGAGATGATAGTGTCTTGCTAGCTATAAATAGGGAAATTGTTTCTTTCGCTTTCTACATTCTAGAGCAAACTTTCTCTACTTTTTCTCATGCACAGTCCCTGGTTAAATTCAAATAAAATGCAGATGCAAATCACACTTTCATGGCCAAACACTGGTTGATAAACCCACAAAGGGGAGGTTCTTGTTTGCCCAAAAATTTTAATAGAAGCCATGTGCACTAGTATATTAGTGATGTCATGGTAATGTTGCAAAGGGTTAGAGGGTCGTCAGAGTCCTTCTTCTTCTTAGATTGGTTATTTTGTTATATTCAAATTGTGTTAGAAGGAAAACAGATGCTGGATTGAGCTGAATTAATTTCTAGTTCAATGAGGGAACAACTTAACAATGCCAAACTCACAGGGTGTAGTTTCTTCATGTCTTCTTATCTGATGTATTGCTTAGCCTGTACTCAAAAGTGGGATGGGATGATTCATGAACCCTCATCTAGTAGCATGTGTGTTTATGAGTATTTCCCCATTCTTCACAGAAATAATGTAATTTAGAACTAAAGGAGAGTGCATGATAGTTTTATGGGTAAACTTTGTTTTGAGTTCACTAGGGATTCTGCCATGAGAATGAGTGCTGAGGCTCAGGAGTTTGCAACTAAATTTGGGAGTTTTTATATCTAGTTCCCTAGATTTACTTATGTGAGAGTTGGTGGTTTCGAAGAGGCCCCTACAAGATTTCCTAGATATGCTTGACTACTTTATTTTTGCAAAGGTATGTAGGCAGATTGCCACAGTACTTAGACCATTTCTTCCTGAAGAGAAATGGGAGAAGGTTTTCCCAGTACAGCTAGGAAAATTCTCATGTTATACTATTGAAGATGTAGTAAGTATAGGGAGAAACCTGATTCATTTTGATTTTAATTATTATACAGAGAGAAGGGGTTTTGATAACAAAAACTTTCCCAGTGGAAGTCTAGTACTTAGGTCCCATATGTTTCATGTTCCTCATTTAGAAGATTTCTGGGAGGACTATTCTGATGAGTCCCAAGTTAGGAAGAGAGAGCACAGTCATCTCTGTATTTCTTAGATTTTATCCATGAGGTTGCCATTCAATGTAGAAGGTGTGACAGATGATGGTTCAAACTTGGTTGAACCTAATTTCAAAAGATCTATGGAAAATAAGGAGTATGAAATTGATTGGTCCGTGGAAGAGGAAGATGACATTAAGCACAAGACACAACATGTACTTCAATTAACTGAAGAATGGTTGCAAGAAAGAAGAAAGAAAAGAAATGAAAGAACTAAAAAAAATGATAGTATCACCCTACCAATTCATAACCACTTTCTGCAACTTTGACAGCATGCCACTGACCCAATCTCCACAGGTATTTTATCCAAACTCTGCAAAAAGTAAAGTTTTGCTAAATCAAGTTCAGAGGGGTCGAACACTAGTCTCCTTAATTGATGAGTGAATGTCCCAAGTACTTATCAATGGTAGACAATATATCAAAGATTCACATTTAATTCTCCATGACATAGAGGTCATAATGAGAGAATTGCAGACCCAGTGACAAGTCTGGGATGGAGAGGAGGAAAAATGGGTATCAGCGATGAAATTTTTTATGGAGATAGAGAGGTATGGCTTCAACAAATTCTACGCAGAAAAATCCTTGAAAGGCGTCGAGGACTCCATTTTGTTCATTCTTAGGAAGAACATCAGCTCGCATATCTCTCTCATATGGGGCACCATTACAGAGAACAAAGAATACGAGTCCGAGGCTAAGAAAATTTAGAAATCTACCTTGAACGAGTTGAAGGTCATTAACATCAATTATACTTATCCATCAGTATATGGTGAAAAAGAATTGAAAGGCACTCTGGAAGCCTTTGACTCAGCAATAAATATTATCAGAGAAAATTTTAATCCTAAAGCCTCTGACTTAACTCAGATGGCAAGGATCGAATCTATGTTATATTTGTGTGTGGATCAGCTGCCCAATGTTGTAGAAATGGTGAAGAATTTGAAGTGGAGTAAGGAGGCCTCAATGGCCTAGATAGTGAATTCCAAGACCCCATAAATTCCATTCGCAAAAGAGCTAGTTCAGACATATAAAGAATGGAAACCTACCCAGTTGTTTACCGAAGAAGAAGGGAGTCCAACGGGAAGTGAGGATCATGCTATGGACAAACAACCAGAGTTAGATAAATAGTTTTTATTTGGTTAGCATGCAAACTCTCAAGGACATGTGCCCTTTTTCTGCTGGTTTTGTTTTATAACTGATTGCCCAAGAGGTTGAGTTTTTTGGGAGACCTCTCGGTGCTTCTATACTATAAGTGTTTCTACTACAAACTTTAGAGGGGTTCAGAAAATAAGAGAAAAATATAACTAGATTGTCTTTTTTTTTGGTGATAGTTTGATTTTGAAAAAGGGTTAGAGGAAAAAATATAGAAAAATCTAATACTATTTTGAAGGAACATATTCCATGTGATTGCCTATGTAGTAATTTTTGGAAATACATTACAGTTGAGTTTATCAAATCTGTGTCGTTTGAAAACAAAAAAAGAAAGTGTCCTGTGTTGACATTTTGTTTACTCTGCAATGTATGTGTCTGTCGATTCATAATTCCTGAATTATATCTATATGTTGTTGCCTTTCTACCATTTAGTTGTTTGTTTCCATTGATTTTGTTAAAATAAAAACTATGATTTTTATTTCTTTATCATTCTGTTATCTTTATTAAGGTATTTTTTCAATTCTTCTCATCTATGAATGATATTACAAAATTAGATATTATCGATAAAATATCTCTAGGGAGATGTACATAGGATCAATTCAGAGGGAAGTGATTTCAAATCATTTACCCAACTGTTAGGGTTGTTTGTCTTTCAAGAAAGGATATAGAGTTTTCTTGTAAAATATTTTTAGAAAGACAAATCTGTTCGCTAACACCATTCATAAAGTCTTTTTCAAACTACTTGTACTACCCATGCCATCCCCACCAGTGGTAGTGGTACTTGATTCAAATTGAATCTCAGTGATTGGAAAAGGTGGAACCGGATTTGAAGATGGAACAAATGAAGTTGCAAGGGTATGAGACTAAGTAGTACCTTTTTGTGATGAACCTCATGAATCAACTCCAATGACTGGTGTCTCACAATTTTTGGTGGAACTGGTGTGAGAGGTGGAAAAAAAAACCCTTGTCCTATGTGACCTAGACCACCCCAACCTGGAAAACCCATTTTTTTTTATAATATATGCTATTTAGTATAATGTTCTTTCATGGACACATCAAATACACTAACATTTGAATAGACTATAGCAGTTTTAGGATTGGAATCAGTGGATGTGGGATCCGTAGAAGACCACTCATACTCGGGTGATCCCACAATAGTGGGTTACACTTTTTCAGAGGAAGAAATTCCTCACGAATCCGTGAGGTGGGAGGATTTAGTCGGGTACTTTCGATAGAAAGTACCTGATTGTTTCCATCGAAACATTAATAGTTTCGATTGAAACTACCTTTTTTGCTTAGTTTCTATCGAAACTAACCTAGTTTCTATCAAAACTAACCTAGTTTCGATCAAAACTAAGTTATCTTCGATCGAAACTAAGCTAGTAAAGATTTTAGTGGGATTTTGACCCATATGCATGTTAAGCTAAGAAAGTAATTTCGATAGAAATTACTTTCGATTGAAACTAATTAGTTTCAATCGAAAATACTTTCTATTGAAAGTACTTTCTATTGAAACCCCCAAAATTGAGGCTATCTGCAAAGGCTAACAAAAATCTACAGTTTTCATGGCTTCGGGGTTCAAGCACGGGGCTCAAATGGAAGAATAGGGACACCTCCTTTTGCATCACACAAGTACTCTGAGAAGCTTTCTAATGAATATAGATTTGACAAATTTTGAATTAATTAGGTCTATGTATTTTGACGTTCATCGGATGTAGGTTTTTTATCCAATATAAACTTCCAGGTTTGACATTCAATGAAAAATAGTAGAAAAGAGAAAAAAAATTTGAAAAATAACAGTGCCCTCCAGCTTTGAGTCTTCTTTCTATAAAAAAATAATAATTGAATTTTGATAAATACACAAGTTATCAGCTACGCAGTCAATGTATGTCACAATTACGGTTTACTCTACTTCAAACATTCATAAAATATGCAATAATCATGATAATGTCATAAAACCAATTGCATGCCCTTCGTATGGATGTTACAAAACCAAATTTGAAAGAAGCGCATTGATATCTATTTTAGAAAAAAGTTATATTGTACGAAGTCATTGTACCTTTTTGAAAATGACGTTTTCAGCAACCTAGCAGTTTTAGTGGGAGAAAAAAAAAACCATTAAAATCAATTCAAAAAAAAATTAAAAAAATATATTTAGAATCTAGACAGAAAATCCTAAAAGACTCTAGTTTACTTCATCTTCCGATTTCAAAT
>MU224753.1:269241-283091 GCA_018584345.1 Thuja plicata
AGAGCAATTTTTATAAATCTTGCAACTCCATGCATAGAGAGCTATGGATCGATTTGTGAGGGCTCATTCTTGAGTTTCCTTGCATGTAAGGATTCATAGAAGTGCACTATTTTGTGTGTACAGGTATTAGTATCATGTGTAGGTAAAGGATTCGTATAAATTTGAAGGTTTTGATTAGGAGGAGAAACAGATTTATTTCAACTACCATAAAAATTATCAACAGACAAAGCTTTAGAATCAATTAAATCTTGAATTTTATGCTTTATCGAATAACATTTTTCAGTATCATGGCCGTTCTGGCGATGGTATTAACAAAAATATTTAGAATCAAAGGATTTGGATGCTATCATGGTAGGGAGAAGAGGTCGAATAGGAGGCAAGGTAATCATATTAGCACTTAACAACCTACTAATAATAGAATGCAAAGTTTCAGAGAGAGGAGTAAACATACAATTCATATGGAAAGAAGTGGATGCAGAAGTGGCATTATTGGATGTAACAGCAACTTGATCAGTAACTTCATTCGTCTATTTATTAATCTTGACATAATTGTTAGGTTTCTAAAACTTATTAGGATTAGGAGCATTGTCACTCTTATCAATGGGAACAAGAGCCATTGGAGTGTTGCCCTCAAATTGACTCACTTGTAGCTGATAATGGTGAAGTGCTGCACAAAGTTGTTGAAAAGAGGTAAATTTAGTAAGCAGAATCTTATCACTAATATCCTTTTTTAAATTTGAAATAAACATGTGTTGAATATCAATATTAGGAACATGATAAGAAATATGAGCATACAAATGCTTAAATCTACCAATGAAATCAGTCAACTTTTCCTTAATGTTTTGTTTACAATGCATTAAATCAGTTAAGGAAACTTGTTCACCAATGTTATTTTGAAATTGTTGGATAAAGGTATTAGCAAGTTTAGGGAAAGAATCAATTGAATAAGGAGGTAAAGAACAATACCATTGCAAAACCTTATCACGAAAAGTTCTAGCAATATTTTAACATGAGTGACAGGATCACCTTTACCATTGTAATTCTCAAGGTGAGGCATATCATCTTGTTGAGG
Source organism: Thuja plicata (assembly GCA_018584345.1). Taxonomy (NCBI): domain Eukaryota; kingdom Viridiplantae; phylum Streptophyta; class Pinopsida; order Cupressales; family Cupressaceae; genus Thuja; species Thuja plicata. The sequence continues at coordinate 270,314 of MU224753.1, forward strand.
GACAGTAGCACGAATGATGTCTAAGGATAAAGGACTACCCATGTCACATGTAGGAATGTTAAACTTGGATTGGGTTAAGGATGCAAGTTTTTATTGTAAAGATGACACCGTTTGAGCTAAACTAATAATTGTAGAATCATTAGAGGAAACAAGTGGCATATAAATATTAGGAACACTAGGAAAATTTTAGGAAGAAGAAGGAATAGAAGACACAATCAGTGGAACATTAGGAACCATAGTTGGAAGGGGATTGGAATAGGTAAAAGGTACATTATGATATGAAGGTTGTGAGGTAGGTAGAGATACCAAAGGAGCACTCACAGGAATAGATGCAATTGGGATAGATGTAGTCATCAAAGGAGGAGTATAAGTAGGAATGCTAGGAGCGGAAGAAGGACCTTGACTAGTGATAGAAGGTGTATATCCTTATTCTTGAGCCTCTTGAGCTAAAGGTTTAACATTTGAATGCACAAGATGAGTAAGACCACACAATAAGTTAACACCTTGATCATTATCACGGAGGACTTTCTTAATCACCTTTATAGCTTGGATAGAATCTTGATTATGGTTTTCTTGGATGAGCCAATTTTCCATTTTATCAAGTTTGGTTGAGAGTTTTTGCACTTGTTCAGAAGGAATTCTTAAGGCATCATCCTCATCATGAGATGAGTGAGAAGAGTTATGCTCCATAGAAGGATTGGAATCATGAGTTATCAAATTATCATCTAGGATCCTAAGGAAAGGAGAGGAAGACTCAGGATCAAAGGAACCCATAAGTCTACGACTCCTTCTAATCGGGATACTATAAGTAGGACTAGAAGTGGTAAAGCTCATACACCAATGCAATGCAAATGAACTAACACAAGATATTGATTTATGAATTTTAAATGTAATTGAAAGAACATGTAAGATCTAGCATAAACATGTAAATCTAACACCAAAAAGAAAGAGTTGTCTATCGCGGGTTCACTAAAATGTAAAGGAAGAAAAATGGATTATGATTGATTGATTATTATTAGGGGTATTGTATTTCCTTAACCTTTACATTTAATTGTAAATTTGTGTGTATGTGTAATGTGATTAAGCATATAGGGGGAAGGAAGATAAGATGTTCCTCTTTTATCCCCAAATGCACAAATGAAAGATCCAAGTTGATTAACCCAAAAGAAAGATGAATGCACAAAGGAATCAACCATTTGGAAATGAGAGAAAGGAAGAAGATCTTAAATTCTATTTTATTATTAAGTAGATATGATATATAATAGTAATTGAAAAGGATGAGAGGAAGTACTAACCTTGAAGAATTTCATTTCAAAGAATGTTGTTTTCTGAGGTCTGTGCTCTATTTCTAGAAAATATGAAGGATGATCCGGAACCGGAATGCAGAGACAAACAAAACCCAGAAATATTTTTCCGATTTGACATCGTCTTATGAAAAAGGTCAACCTTGACCCATTAATCTCACCCCTGACCCAATAATCTTGACCTTGACCTACACAGGTCCGGTAGAAAATCTGTTCGCGGATCTTGATATTTTGCTGAAAAGGGTATCCAGATCTGAGTTCAAATCTTCAATTCTTAACATGTACCTACAAGAAAAAGAGATTTGTTTGTTGGGGGGGAGAGGTTTGCCTTGGTCAAACCCCGGTTTTGGAATTAACCTTAAATATATAATTAAAATTGCAGAAGTAAACAAAGTAAATGCATAAATTCACCTTTCTTGTGAAAGTCCTTATGGAATTCGAATCCTTGAATCTACAAGTATGTATGCACCAATGTCCATCTAGAATTTAGAATTTAGGATGTCTTAAATCAATTTCTTGTAGATCTCCAACACCAAATCTTGAATTGGTTATTGATTATGAAGAGGCTTGGAAGAAAGTGGATGGAGAGATCACCAAAAAGGGCACTATGTAGCTTGAATCCTTCAATGGCCTCCCATGGATCTCTTTGATGAATGGATGCTTGAATGATTGATGATGGATGAATCCTTTCTTCAAATATTGCTTGATTTCTTTCTTGAAATTCACTTCATAATGCTTCTCAATTGCTCAAGGATGCTTAGTATCACCTAGTTGATGGTTAGAGAAACTGAGAGAGAAAGGCTTCCTTTTATATGAAATTAGGGCACAATCTTCTAAGGAGGCTGACATAGAATAATTAAATTTTCATTAAAGCCCTTTACCCCTAGGAGAGGACCTATATTAAATATAATTTAGGAATCATTTCTTCAGAACCCGAAATAGCTGACCCAAAAGTGAGAATTAACCTTTTCCAAAGGCCGACATTTGGAAACTGTGGGACCCTTAAATCTAGACCCTAGGTCAAGGTCAAGGTCAAACTTGACCTAGGTTAGGGGTGAGGTCAACCTTGACCTAGGTTAGGGTCGATGTTGACATAGACCTAAAAGGTCAACCCTGACCCTGAGGTAAAAGATCTCAGATTTGCAGTCCAAAATGCCAGAAATTGGCCAGAGAAAGGTGGAGAATTGGGGCAGAATAGGGGGAAATCCAGGTCTAAATTAGGAACCCATTCAAGGAACTTGACATGACCCCAAAACCACTTACTTGGAAGGCTCAACCAGTCTCCAATGGAAGTGCTTCCATTTTCTAACTATATAGTAATAGTTCAAATTCATAACCCATGTATGATGAGTGGATCATAGGTAAACAATGTCATTGTCACTCATAGTGACAAGACATTCATTTCTTACAATTTACCATGCCAGACTTGCCACGTGTCTCCATTACGGAGACTTCTTGTAGAATTTTTTTTCTTTCAAGAAACTGGGCCTGAGATAAAACTTTCGCCATTGATCTATGATTAATCAATGGTCTCAAATAATGTATTTACACTATAAGGTTATAAAATAATAGATTTAAGGTACGTGTGGATGGTATCCATACCATGTGTAGTAACATCGAATATCTTGGCAACCAAAATGGTGATATTAACTTGATGAGAAGTTTTATTTTTTTAAAGCCAAAGTGGGATATCCACCATATTTTATTAATATAAACCAATTCAAAGACTCCCCCATGGAAGAATTAGGAAGAAACCCTAGGATCTTAGTCGTATACAATATTATAAAATATGACAATTTTTACATTTGAGTTTAACAAAGAAACTCATAAGTCCGAGAAGGGTGTATTTCGATGTTTACATATAGATCTATCTCTTAGCCCACTAACATTGCATCATTACAACATTAAAACATAGTTATCCCCCATAAAATCTTCAAAATTATGAAGGGATCAAAACTGGACTTTGCTGTTTAAATTGGTTAACACAAAATATCAGGATTATGAATAATAATACTAGATTTTCCTCTGTCGAGCAGATTGTTAACCTGATAGTCACGAGAGAGGTGGTTGCAAAATGCTAAGTTTGTCGTAGGTGTTCAACTGTGAAAAACTAAAATTATTCCTCCATAGGCTTGGCAGCGGTAGGACCCCAAGCTTTTTCCCAACCCACTGGTAGTGAAACAACATTTTCTTCTTCCCAGCCATCCATTGTGTATTGCATCATTGGGCGAATGTTGGAAGATTGCCCGGGCGAAAGGGGAACATTCAGATCAGGAACTTGTTTTATGTTGCCAGATGAATCCTTGTAGCAGCTTGGGTGTTGAACCAATGGCAATGGGGACAGCAGCAGATCCAATATCAAATGTGCAAGGCTCCGTATTTTTTCCACCAAAGGATTCCCAATGGCTGCACCCACAATGTGTAAGTTGTTGTGTAGTACTCGAAAACTCTTCTTCTCCATCGCCCATTTGAAGCTGTCGTATGCCATTAGGTGTTCATGGCTGGCCATAAGATCATGGTGTGAGAATAGTCCACCCACTAGTGCATTGCTTGACTAGAGGTCATACCTCTGTAGTGCCTCCATGAGCCGTGTTCCCTGTATAAATTAGGGCCGAATGATCTTATTCGCGATATAAACCACCATGTCCATCGACTGCAGCATGTCCATTAGGTTTGATAGAAAAATCAACACCAACTGAGAAGGGTAGACCACAATCCTAGTTCTGGGGGCCAAAATATGTTCTCCCACAACACGTTGGACGACCCTAAAATGCAACATTGAGTTGGTAATAAAAACGTTGTCAAGATCCGGCCCATCAATTCAGTTTGGGAATGGGGATTCAACAGCCTCCGGGGAAATATGTACTCTGTAATTCCTTGGAAGGAGCTCATCATGCAAATTCCCACAAGTCTGACAAGAGGGGAAAACCATGTGCATCATTCTGAACTTCACAAATACACTGCACTATATGATGAACCAGGAGTAATACGATTATGTTTCATACAGGGAAAGGTATTTGTAGTTCTCCAATGGGTATAAATGCATTCATGCCAATTAATATCAAATTATCCGTGATCTAATTCAGATATATTAGGTACTGCGCACATTGTAATGTAGGATGCAAATCTTTGATCACACATTCACTTAANAGGAGTAATACGATTATGTTTCATACAGGGAAAGGTATTTGTAGTTCTCCAATGGGTATAAATGCATTCATGCCAATTAATATCAAATTATCCGCGATCTAATTCAGATATATTAGGTACTGCGCACATTGTAATGTAGGATGCAAATCTTTGATCACACATTCACTTAAGTTATCATTTAACATGCCCGCATAAATTTTTGTACTATTTTCATAGTGTCCGCATATAACTACAAAGAATAAGTTCTTAATATTTGCCCACTTATGATGTCATACCACTGTGTCACATGAATCTGTCCATGTTTCCATGTGAAATGTGGATTCAATGTCATTCTCTCAAATCAATCAGTGAATCCAAATTGCAAATCTACACAGTAACTAACTTCCCAACCATACATTTGAAGCTGAATCCATTAATGACTGTCTTTCAGAATTATAAATTTCTTGTAACTTGGCATCCTAATTTAACATTGCATCACATTTGAAGGACATTACCTCATGACCATCACATCCTCTATTTTCCAGGTGATCTGCTAATTGATTGCCTTCCCTTAACGTATGTGAAATCTGTACTTCTTGGAATGTATCTAATAATAGCCAAATTCATTGAAGGATATGCATGATTCTCCAATTATGAGACATTTGCTTGATACATGCTGTGATTATAACACTCGAATCTCCTTCTATATGGATCTTTTCGAGTCCACCCTGTTTAGCTAGTAATAATCCTTCAAATAATGCTTGAGCCTCAGCTATATTATTTTATCCAATTGGAAGTGGACAACATTTTATTGCTAGTAATAGTCCTTGATGATCCCAGATGCATACCCCTACTCCTGATTTTCCTGGGTTCCCCCTTGAGGAACCATCAAAATTTATTTTACTATCCCCTATTGATGGTGGGATCCATTTGATTAAGTCTCTAGCCAACATTTTATTCGATGTTGTTTTGTAACACCAACCAAATGGTACGTGTATTTGCTTCCATTGTTGCAATATTGAACAATCTCACGGGGTCATGACCAAATTATGCTTAAGTTTACTATGACTAGCATTGACTAGTTCTAATATCGACCTCTCTAGAGCATTTGTAACTACCTCAATTGAAGAGGAAGTTCTTCGAAAAACTCTTTTGTTTCTCCCCCACCAGATGGCCCATACAACTAATGCTGGGGTGCATATCCAAATTGCTGAAAAGAGGGATGTAGAGTATAACTATGGCCAAGATTCAAATAAGTCCCAGAGTTTGTTTGGTAATGGTGTTAAGTAATGTAGCTTCTTAAGAACAAAATACCAGCATTCCTGTGCAAATTGACAATTTAGAAATAGGTGATCTACATCTTCCCGTTGGTTGTCACATAGAAGAAAATTAAAAGCTTGAGCTATGTTGAGTCTATGTAGTCACTCACTAGTTAGTGCCCTGTTATTCAAAGCTAGCCAAGCAAAGCATCCTGCCTTGGGTAGATTCACATTGTTCCAGCAGAAAGTGTATGCTTGAGATGGTTTTGTAATTGCATTTCTCTGTTGGAGAAGTTTATATCCCTCCTTGACAGTAAATCTTCCGTCTACTCCCGGGGCCCATAGTAATTTATCCTCTGAGTTTGATAAGTAGACCAAATTTTGCGAGAAGATTTTCTCCAAGCTCTGTATCTCTTGGGGGGATAAAGGCAAATCATCAGGTTCTTTCCATATTATCTTCCTAGAGTGTAGACATACTGCTAAAACATAATCATTTAAATAGACTCCCCAATTATTTTCTGATGTATTAACTATGTTTTCAATGTCATTTGAATACCAAGAAGGGGAGGTGCACCATTCCATGAGTCACGCCAGAATTTGACTGATTGACCATTATTTACTTCCCAAGTAATAAAATTTGTTACTATTTCTCTGGAGGAAATCATGAAATCCCAAATGGATGAGCCTTTAGGGGGGTCTAATACTGATAAGATTCTGCTCGGGTTGTTATCATCTAGATACTTCTGTTGCATAATTTGGCACCAAATCTTGTGTGGTTTGGAATACATTTGCCAAACTAATTTACCCCCAAATGCTTGATTTCTGTATTGTAGATCATGAATCCCAGCTCCACCTAACTGCTTTACTTGTGTTAATTTCTCAATAGAAACCAGAGGGATTTTCTTTTGTCCATTCATATTTCCAGTCCATAGGAAGTCTCTTAATATTTTCTGTATTTTTTGAAGAACCGATGAAGGAGCTTTGAGAACTGATAAGTAATAATTAGGGATAGCTGATAAGACTGATTTGATTAATTTAGTATTCTACCTGAGAGTGATAACCATCTAGCTTTCCATGCTACTACTCTAGATTTAATCCTCTCAATGATAGGCAACCAGTAGCTTCTTTTGTTAACTCCCATAAAGAAAGGGATGCCAAGGTAAATAGATGGGAGGAAATCTACTGAGAATCCTAATAGACTGGTAATATTGTTAGATATAATTTTTTTTGTATTAAATAAGTAAATTTTGGATTTGAGAGGATTAATTTTTTGATTCGAAGCTGCTGAGTAAAGGTCCAGTGTTTCCTTAATTTGTCTAGCCTCTGAAATATTTGCACTCCCAAAGAGTAATGTGTCATCCGCAAACAGCGAATGTGTCACTGATAGATCTGTTTGTCCAATCTGAACCCCTTGCCACTTCCCTAGTGCATGCTTACAATGGATAAGTCTACTGAATGATTCTGCCATGAGAATAAACAACAATGACGATAATGGATCCCCTTGTCTGATTCCTTGTGTGGATGTAAAGAATCCTACTGGTGCTCCGTTTATCAGAACTGAGAAGCGCACACCCGAAATCTAGGATTTAATACATTTACACCAACCTTTTGCAAATCCAAATTTTTTCATAACCTTGATGAGAAAATCCCTGCTTATTCTATCATAAGCTTTCATCATGTACAGCTTGATGACAAAATGTGGAGATTTGGTATTGTTAATGGAATGCAGGACTTCATATGCCACCAGAGCTCCTTCCATTGTTTCCCTACCTGGAACAAAGCCCCCTTGTGGTTGTGAGACAATATTAGGAATGAGGTACTACATCCTAAGGTAGATTTCCTTTGTTATGATTTTATAAATGGTATTGCACAAGGATATTGGACGAAAATCTGCAAATGTTTTTGGTGTTTTTATTTTTGGAATAATGGCTATATTTGTGGTGTTGGAATTTTTTAACATGGATTTATTAATCCTTGATTCTTCAACTACTTCCAATAATTCCCACCCTATCCAATCCCAACATACTTGGTAAAACAGAGCAGTGAATCCATCTGGGCTAGGGGCCTTATTTGAGGGTAGAGAAAAGACCACTTTTTTAATCTCTTGGATTGTGAATGTAGCCAAAAGTTTTAAATTGTCAACCTTTGATATCAAAGGGGGGATTGCCTCTATTAGATCCTCCATTGGTGGAACTACTGGATATGTGTTAGGTGGCGGGTTTAACAAAGTCTAAAAAAATCTAACCCCTTCTTCTTGGATGCTTTGAGGATCAATTATTAGATTACCAGTCTCAGTGTTAGTAATATTAAAAATTTGACTACTCGCTGCTTTCTCTTTTGCTGAAGCATGAAAGTATTTTTTATTTCTATCTCCATCTTTTAGCCATAACTCCTTTGACTTCTGCCTCTAATATTCCTCTTCTATGCTGCATATTTCTTCCCATTCTTGCATTAAGATTTTCTGTGTGGTGAACTCGATGAGACATTGCAATATTTAGATTTTTAATGAATTTCTTTATGGAATTGGCTCTAGGGCCCACACAACATACGTGACTCTTGATATTCGCCCAAAAAATACATATCTTTATCATAACCAACGAAAAATTAGCCAATAAAATAAAACAATTTTCAATAGGAAAATAAAATTCTCCAATACAATTAACTTTTTCCCTTCTAAAAAAAAAAATTTCCTAACATATTCCAATTTTTTTTGGCAAACCAAAAAATTTTCCTCAATAGATATATATTTTTCCCCCAAATAATGTTTCATTTGCCATGATTTTATTAAATTTTAATAACCTACGAAAAAATCGGCAATACAAATTAATTTTTTCCCTACTTTGAAAAATAAAATCGCCCTAGATATGAATTATTTCCTGCGAAAATAATGTTGGATTGACCAAAATTTTACACTCTTTTCCGAGGTTGGTTCTTAAAGTTATCCCTGCGGATCATTGTAAGGGACAATCATGTCCTCATTTGTAGGTCATATAAATCCTTCATAAAAGAAACAACATTAGCACTCAAACAAAAAGTTTTAATTCAACTAGTTGAAGTAACCTCAATAATCAAAATATATCAACCAATAATATCATTCGCAGCATATTATTGCAAGAGTTCATATGTGAACTTATAGAAAGAACAAGAACATGCACTAAGTGAAGCAAGAAGTTGTATGTTACCCTTATATACTTTAAATTTCTATTGATGTCAACTACTAGTGGTATTGGCATCAAATTATTGTATCTGAGTATTGATTGATGAAGAATATTTGATGCTAATATTGTGAAGCTACAACCTACTATAGCTAAGGAGTATTAATTGATGAAGAAGATTTGACATTGAGATAGTGAAGCTAAGGATCAATGATTGATGAAGAAGATTTGAATAATAATATGAAAAAAAGTGTATCTAATTATTCTTTTGTTAGGATGTGTGATTGAAGAACAATATGTGTTTGGTATTGAGTGTTAAGATGATGTTAAGATGATCTGATGATGATAAGATAGTATAAAAACTACCCAAAAGATGAAAGTTTGTCAAGATGGAATATTCAAGAGAGAGTGTTTAAAGACCTTATGGGAGAATGCTTTGTATTCCTTCACATAAGATTATGATTACATGTAGTTCTGGTTGTAATGACTTTGCATTATGAATATTTCTCTATCATGCTTACAATTTCTCAATTACTCTTTCAAGGGAGTTATTATGAGCTTCTTTATGAGAATAATTTTGGTTGTCAGGGATGGATTCAACAGGCTCAGAGAATGCTCAACATTACTCCACATTGGAATTTCATGCTTTCTCCCTTGGTGAACATGGTAAGATGGCTTTTGTAGTGTTCTAGTTCAAATATTTTTTGATGGAATTCTCTATGGGTGTATATTTGTTGTAACAAGTGTGATATGGTTGGGTGGTGGTTGGCGGTTGCTAGATCTTGTCTAACTATTATTAGACTTATAGTTTGACAACAACTAAAGTTCAAGAAAAATATTATATCCTCTAACAATGACAAACTTTAAGTAGCAATCTCTCGCATGACTTCTTTCAATCTACCAATCTTCTAAGGCCAACATTTGTTTGATGATATCTTTAAAAATTGAATTATCAAATTTTTGTTGCTGCATTTCTCCTCAGTACTTTTGGGTCTTGCAAATAACAACAACTTAAGATATTTTTGACACCATCTTTTGATGCTCTGCCTCTTTTAAAAAATATTATAAAGAAAATCAACAAAAAAATTATTTTTCTTCTAAGCTTTGATTAGCTTGAAACTTAAAAAACTACCATTGCATGATCACCCAAAATATCCCAATGATCTTAAAAATTTAAATGATTTGTTCTTTTAATTACAACTTAGATTTCATCAATATTCTTGGCACATCTTTTGCAACATCTATGTTTTTCCTTACTTAGAACAACAAGCATATATCCTCTTGACCAAATTTATCATTCTAAAGCACTAATCTAAGTACAACTAGTTCTAGATTTTAAGAAACATGTTTTTTTTTTAAGAAGATTTTAAGAAACATGTTACTACTTCACTTTCATTTTTAGCATTGATTAATTTACATCAGTGCTTCACTCAAACTTATTCTAATTTGTTCATCATTTCACCCTCATTATCACACCCTTATTCACGCTTACTTTCGTACATTCAATACCTACCTCAATATCAACACATATTTCTTTAGTTCATTTGTATTCTTCTCAAGGTCAAATTAATCCATAATTCAAAAATTTAATCTTAAATTTCAAAAGTACTATCCCTTCTTGTTCATCATGAAAAGTTGATTTGTGAGATATTTCTATGACATGTTGCTATATTTTAATATATAAAGTGATTAGTGTAAATTAATTGCTGTCAATAAATTAAAAAAAAAAGGACTGAAATTGAACAGAAAATAATTAGAACACATTGATTTCTACCTTAATATTATTAGTTATCTTTGTTATTCAAAGTCAATAAATCCATGCCTTGAAATTTCAAATTCACAATTGAAAGTTCCTAACCTTTTTTATTGATCAATTTAAATTGATTTGGTACACATTTGTATGATATATTTCTTTATTTTAATATTCAAACTATTTATTGAGTAATCAATCATTTTTCATCATAACACTAAAGGAAAAAATTATTAAAGAAAATTATAAATCATGCTGTTAAACATGACGCATTTGATATTTCTCATTCTTGTCAAATTGACCCGCAAACCTCAACTAAGATAGTTGTCTATACAATTGGCAATGCCCTCAACAATGTTCCTAGGCAGCATTTTATCAACTAGAGAGTTTGTAATACACCATTACAAAGACCATGGAGAATAATTTCAAGGTCTAATATGATTTTAGAACAGGGACATAAACTACGAATTCGAACACCGCGCATATTTGTGCTTTGTAGCTAGTACTGATGATATGAAGACCAAAACAAAATCAGGTAACTCTTTTTGTAAGAATAACTGGCAGTCCTCCCTTCATGAGCATGTTGAAGTCAAGAGTGTACGTAGCAACAAATCCATCTTCAACCTTCACGTTAAAACTGTGGAGAACAGCAGGCACGATCGATTTCATCTGAATAAACGCAATCTCTTTTCCCAGACATATCCGTGGCCCCACGTTGAAGGTTGAAAAGTTGTAAGCATTTTCTCCTACAAACTCTCCATTTCTGAGCCATCTCTCCAGCTTAGACTCCCTGCAGTCCCCACTTGTCCTAGTGTTTTTTCCTGGTATAACATGGAGGTAAGAGAATGGAGAAGAATTGTATTGTGAATTGTTTTGTCTTATTAGGAAATTTCTCTGTAGAAAATAGGAGAGAGTCTTGTTGAGTGATGCTAATATTCCATAGTTGTGTGAAGGCGCATGCAAGTCAATGTCAATGGAATACTTCAAGGTTTCGTTGCTTTCTCCAGTCTAAGCACGTTAGCTGTAAATCAACACTTTGAATGGTTTTTTCCACAGAAGATGACAGAATTGTCTATGCAGGATCATAGATCCTATCTATTGATTACGAATAAATTATAATACAGTTATTTTAATTTCAATTTTCAATAGTTTAAAATAATACGGTCAATGATGCTTTGAATTGTCTTGTCCAAGATAACCACCAAGGGAGCTCTTCATGCTTTGTACTTCATATGCAAAAGTCGACCCTGAGTAGGCTTAATTATAAAGGACGTAGTTTTATTTGTATATTATAGACTATTATTAGTAGAATGAAAGAAATTACATTTTATTAAGAGAATAGATAATTTTGTTGTCATATTATTATAAATGTATGTAAAATAATTTGTGTGACCTTTTGTTTTTGGTTCTCGAACAATTGAAGTAGTAAAATGTTATGGTGCCTATGATGTAATCTAGCCCACCATGTCTTCCTTCACATACCGTTGTTGAAGGGGTTGGACCTATCCCCACAAATTTGGGCAACAATTGATTCTGTTGATTGTGCCAAATTTCAGCAATTTCCTTGCACCATTGGACAATTCCAGCCTCCTCTACAAATAAGATGGTACATGGTCCCTTATTAGTCGTGGTTGTAACTCCTGTCAGCCATGACCTCAAAGTGGTATTAGGGACAACATACTTTATTGTTGTAGCTCTAATTGACAACTTGTTGTCTTCGACACCGTCAATTTCTTTTCTCATGCCATGTTTAGACCAATTTGCTCTTGGCTTTGATTGATTAACAGGTTCAATAGTTTCAACAATAGGGTTTGGCGGCACATTTGGCTGAACGTCACATCTAATGATTGTTCCTTCCGTACAATTAGAAAGATGAATTTCTTTGTTGGGGATTATATCCACTTCATCTATGAATATACTCCACAAGTAATTCTACCTCTACCTCTACCTCTACCTCTACCTCCTACCTCATTCCCTTCGAGACTCTGCCTTCGTCTTGATCTCATTCCCTTTCTACCTCTACCTCTACCTTTACCTTAGTCCATGATTCTAATATTACGTGTATAAACATGTTAGTCAATAATACAAGCATCAGGACAAACATGTTAGTCAATAACAAAAACATAATATGTCTGATTTGGAAGGCAATTGAAATGTGATTTTTGACAAGCATTACATATC
>MU224753.1:283196-312906 GCA_018584345.1 Thuja plicata
TATATATATATATATATATATATATATATATCCTTTATTCAGAAGGATGATCAATTAACAACAAAATGAAACCATCCATGACATATACCAAATACTAAACATTTTAATCAAATGGACAACATTGAGATAATCATTATTTAATTTCATCACTATACATACAAGAAATGAAGTATGCTTGATGGGAAAAACATTACCTGGAGGTTGTAGAGCGAAGCCCAAATGGTTGGAGAACAAAATACAACATATATGTAGTTGTGTACACATGGCTGCAACATTTTAATGAAACCCTTAATACATATATATGTATACATATATATAATTATATATACACCTATGTATATGTCTACACACAGATAAGAGTGTGTATGATTGTATGTATATATACATATAATTAATAAAAAAAACTCAAATCCAAAACTAAAAAACACCTAATTCCAAGTGTTTAGGCATATGGGCTAGTTCACATGTTTCAATTTTATGTTAGGAAAGGGTGGCCACTAAATCCCCCATGTCCCTTTTATGTCCATTATTTACCATGTACATGCCTTCTCTTGGACACATGTCCATTTTGAAGACAATTATTTAATTGTGTATTGTCATTGATGTTTACACAAATGTATTAATGTTACACAAAATGTCTAATCCTAATTGAGCACAGTCAGTGTATGCCAAGCTCTCTCGAGCATTGAAGAAAGCTCCAGTATCTGCAAAGTTACTCTCAGTACTAACTGAGTTCACTCAGGCAATACAGTCAGGTCAGGCATTGAAGAATTACAATGTTAATCGAGATACGCATTTAGTGTTAGCTGAGTAACAACGGTTTACACTTTATATTTAATTGGTTATATGCAGCCAACAGACTTGTGTTTTATTATTATTTGGAAGGTTATTCAAGCCGACTTGACAAGGCTTGTCATATATATACAAGGTCAAGTTTGGATTGAATGTGTGAGTTTTTGATATGAAGAGTGAAGGAAAAATAAGAGGGAATTCTGATTAAGGACAAAATATCCAGTCAGAGCTGTAAAAGAATATTTGATCAGTAAGGATCCAGTTAAAGCCAGAATAGAGATCTGAATCAGCAAAGACAGTTTCTTCTTTAAACAGGTGAAACACATTGTTACTCTCTAATAATTGTAGCAGTGATCCAAATCTCTTTACAGAGTAGACTTAACATTCTTTCATAAATCCTCTCACAAGGTGGCATTTCTACATTGAAGTGTTTGAAGACCTCTAACAATTCCACTCCTTATAGGGTGATTAAATCCTCTAACAGGGTCACACCTTACAGTGTGTTTTTGTAACCTTTAACAGGGTTGGCTCCTAATAGGACTCACTTTAGAAGAGTGAAAAATAGTAACTAGTTGCAATTGGTGGTTTTCCCATATTGGGTTTCCACAGTAAATCTTGGTGTCATCTGTGTACATGTTATTTCCTTTATTCTTTATGTTTCTACACTTAATCACTAAAGGATAATTACATTTAATATCTTAAGATTGCTTTGTTAACCGAGTGACAACAAAATATCTTTGTTAACCGAGTAACAACGATAAATTTTATTAAGACATCTAAGGGACTTGGATTTGATTTTGTGGTAACCGATTCACTCCTCGCCTCTCAGTTACTCAACTCATTTCCAACAGCCCAAATATTATGAAACCCTAAAAACAAAAATTTTTCAATGCAATTGGGGATTATGTAGTTTTGTATATAATATACATGCATATACATATGTATGTATATAGTATACATGGATACATATATAGTTATGCATACACATATAGTATAATTATGCATACATGTACATAATTATGCATACATATACAAAATTATACAATCAAATAAAACCATTGATGCCATTGAGATAATGAAAGCTCCCATGCCATACAAAAATAATGCAATCATTGAAGCAAAACCCTAAATTCCATTTTAAAAAATGATGACAAAACAAAGAAAAATGCATGTATGAAGAAGAAAATTTCAACATTTTAATGTAAACCTTTATGCATAAGGATAATCATTTTTAAAAAAAAATGAAATCCGCCTTGAAATATATAAATTTATGTATACATATACATCTATTATGGAGTAGATTATAACATTTTAATGTAACCCTTTATGCATAAGAATAATAATTTAACAACAAAATGAAACCCTCCATAGCATATACCAACTATTAAACATTTTACCGAAACCCACAGTGGTATATATATGATTGTATATGCATTATGTGTGAATGTATGCATGTGTATGCATTATGTATGTATCTCTTTGTATGTTCATGCATTGTGCGTATATCTATATATGTATATGTATAATGTATGCATCTAAAAAGAGGAGATAAAATAAAAGCAGGTGATGGAGGAGATATATATGTAACTATGATATGATTAAAAAATGTTTATTGATGTTATTAGTATAATTTATGTGGGAAGTTTGAAAGCTTTACATGAATTATGAGATACAAGTGACATAGATGTAACTGATATAAGGTTATCAAATGAATGAGGTGAGAGTTTATGTATTTAACCCATAGGAGTAAATAAACTTGATAGAAAACAGTAAACCTCCCTGCTTTCACTATCTGAAAAATAGTATATGAGTATACATTTCAAACCCTAAGAATACATAAACTTGATAGAAAATAGTAAATTTCTATGCTTATTTTAACTTGAGACAATATATTATTATACGGAAACATAATATATTACTATAGGAAAACATAAAAAAATAGTTCAGAATACTGTACCAAGCTGAACAAGGTCTCTTTGATCAAGAATATGTAGAAAATTCCTTCTTCAGCTCTGAACTATGTAGAGGATATTCAAAAAAACACAAATGAAAGAGGTAGTAATGAAAATCAACTTGGAAACTACTGTTATAAATTTACTCAAATGTGAATGGTGAATGCATTCATTTGGGGTAGTTGAATTTTGAATTTGAATATTGGTGGGAAATATTCAATCATTCCATACTTAATATGCAAGGTGAATTCTTATTTCTTGTAGACAATCAGTCATTTCCTACTTGCGTATCCAATTTATTTATGATATTATTAGATTTTGTCTTATAATTATTTTTATTATATGTTGTTATGTCTATTAGAGAGCCTTACAACGTTCGTTGAAAATTTAGATACTATTTTTAGATGGAGTTAATTGATGTAGAGGCATCTTGGATTCATTGCAATCCTGTATCAAACAAACATATGTTTTCTCTTTACCTTGTTGAGGACTTTCGGTAGACTTCTGGGTAACTACTATGGAATTCTCGGTTGAAGGTTGTTTTACTGACCGAAATTAGTTACTATTCTTGGCGTGGTTTCACTGACTGGTCTTGGTGGTTCGATGGTTTTCATATTTCCTGTCTCACCGAGTGTGTTTTCTTTTGTTAGATCTCCAGGCTGACATATGCATTTATTTTTGTAGCAATATTAATTTTTATAGGTCGTTAATGTTTCCTATGTTGGATCTTGAGGAACTTTACGGATGACCTTTTTGGTAGCGTCTTGTATAAATGTAGTGTTTTGTTCTTATTCTTAAGAGGGTATTGGGGAATAATAGTTTTGGGGATCTAGGGTTTGTCGATCTCACATGTATGAGGATTATTCTTTAATATTTTTATATCATATTGGTCGTAACTGGGAATACATTACAACCCAAAATGTATGATGTTTGATGAATTAAAAAAAAACATCTATATTCCTTCTCTCCTTCTCTATGCTTTTAGCTTCCAAGTTGTGTATCTAAAAGATGGTTTTATTCTTGGGAGTTCCTTTTTCCCTAAGTATTATCTCTCCTTGCGTCAAGTGGTATCAAAGTGAGGTTAGATAGATCTTAGGTTCCTCTTTTAAATCCTAGTTGGTTGATTTGTGGTGGGGTAGCGAATTGTGATCTGACTTTCAATTATAGATGGTTTCAAGATGGTTCAAGGATAACGAATTATAGATTTAGGCTTAGCTGATATGGTAAGACATATTGTTGCTAGATTAGAAGTCATTGAGATAGCCCAGCACTAAGAAAGACATCTTGACGATGTTAGTGATGATGAAGTCAAGGAAGTGAAGGAAGAACCCGCCCATGCAGGTCTCTAACGGATAAAGGGGAAGAAAGATTCCAAAAATCATTGACAAGTTTGAAGTCCAAACCTCAGTTTAATCCTCCTGAGTATAGTGGAAAGTTGGATTAAGGTGAATTAATAGACTAGATAACCGAGACGGTGAAATACTTTGTCTATGAGAACATATCAGAGGAGAGAAAGGTGAAGATTACAAGCACACAATTGAAAGATCATGCATCCTTTTGGTGGGAGCATCTGTAATTGGACTGAAAGAAGAAGGGTAAAGAAAAAATCAAGGTATGGGATAAGATGATAAACAAGTTGAAGGGAAATTTTCTACCTTGTGATTATTAGATTAACCTAGTTAGGAGAGTGCAAAGTTTGAAGCAGAAAGATAGCTCTATGAAAGATTACACTGACAAATTTTACAGGTTAGATATCGGATATAGACATGCTAAAGATGAGGTTGAAAGAATTGCAAGATACCTGAATGGATTAAGAAATCCTATTCAAGAAGAGATTAGTTTGGTAAAGATGGAGAATATTGAAGAGGCTTAAATAAAAGCACAAAGTTGTGTCACGTTTCAGGACCACTTATCAGCACAGCTAAATTTGAGTATTTCTAAATAAAAATTAATTTTTGTCAAACATATGGTCTAGCTTGATTCATTCTAGATAAGCTAGATAAGTGGTTAAACTTTCCCAATTGGAAATGTTTATTAAATGCATGTTTTATACCAATTACCAAAGAAATAAAATTATTTTAGAAAATCGATGTTTCAATAACCCCTACTCTTTTTAATGATATTTTTAAAAAATATAGAAATACCCTTTTGTAGAGCTCAGAGTCAAGATTATTGTCATATAAAGTTTATAATATTTTGATTAGATCTAACATATTATAATTTCAAAATACAACAAGTAGGTATTTTAACATTCGAGAAGATGTTGCTTCAAATAATTAAAAAAATAGTAAATCATATCAAAAAAATTTAAAATTTATATTTAACACTAGAGGAGAGAGTCTTCTTCAAGAATATGTAATTTTTTTTCTGAATGGTGTAGATTTGATAGGGGAAATTTGGAGGGAGATGAAAACTGTTGATTTCAGATAAGTTCAAATTTGAGCAGTTATAACAGAGAAAATATACATTGAAAACCAATCTTTCTTCTTTTCTGCACTAGCTATACATTTTATCTATAACATATTTTGAAATCAGAGGAAAAATAGATTATTTGCATATAGTTGTTTGGAGGGAACTAGATCCTAGATTTTTAGCAGTTTTCAGCAATGGAAAAATAGACTTCAAAAATAAAAATAAAAACTATGTACATTCTTGTTCAAAATTTAAAAAAAATTATAGACATAAACTTAATCCATTTTCACACATTTCTTTACTTTAAATCATCCTCAAATTCTATTTATACAAAGGCCACCTTTTGTGTCATTAAAGTTGAACAATTTGCATGTTGTGGTCCTTTTCATTTACAAAAGTGTGACACGAGTTTGTACTTTTACCAACTACACCTGAATAGATTAAGAAATTCTATTCAAGAAGAGACCAGTTTGGTAAAGATTGAGAATATTCAAGAGGCTTATAATTTTTCCCTAAAAGATGAGGAGAAATTGAATAAAAGATATGAACAAAGACAAAGAGGAAGAGGTGGTAGATTCCCTAGAGGATGAGGTAGATCTTATGGTGAAAATAGAAGATCTGATTAGGACAAGACAAATCAAGAAAAAGGCAAGATCGAGTGGAAAGGTGAAAATTCATTTAGAGGAAGATGTTATTACTCCCAAGGTGAATATAGAAGAAGAGGGTTCCAAGGAAATTGTTACAAGTGTGGAGAAGAGGGACATAGATCATTTGAGTGTATACATGCAAGAAAGAAAGTTGGTAGTAGAAGAAATTATTTTGTACAAGAAGATTCACGGAATGAACCTAAGAAGGAATGAAACTTGAATGTCAGAAGAATCTTGTGGAGTGAAAATAATAAGCAAGATCCGGTGAGGAAAATTTTGTTCAAGACCACATGCAGAGTTGTAGACAAAGTTTGGAAAGTTATTATTAATAGTGAGAGTTTAGAGAATCTGGCATCTGAGGAGATGGTTACAAAGTTGCATTTGCAAAGATTGAAACACCCAAAGCCCTATCAGATTTTGTGGATCAAGGATGAGCATACACTGATGGTAAGTGAACAATCTTTTGTGAATCTGAAAATAGAAAGTATTATGATAATGTGCTGTGTGATATTATGCCTATGTATTTTTGTCATATTTTTTTGGGAAGACCTTTGCAATATGATAGACATGCTATACATGATGGAAGATTAAAAAAATATACTATTTGAGCTGATGATAAGAGACAAATCTTGTTATCTTTGGTTGAAGCATCTATTGGTGAGGTATGTACATATGTAAAAGTTTTTTTGATGGAAGGTATATGGTTTGTTAGGATTTGAAGATAAGTGATGTTTGTTATGCTTTGATTCCTAAGAAACTAAGTGAGGAAACTAAAGATAAATTTCTTGCAGAAGTTGAGAAGTTGCTCACTGAGTACAAGGAGATCATTTCAGATAATATACCTAATCGTTTACCACCTATAATATATATTAGTCATTGTATGGATCTAATTGTTGGATCTAGTTCACAAAATAAGGAACCACATTGATTGACATCATTCAAGAATTAGGAACTCAACCAACAAGTTCATGAGTTGTGCAAAAAGGGTTTGATCTGAGAAAGTTGGAGTTCATGTGTAGTACCAGCTATGTTAGCACCGAGAGTGGTGAATGTGTACTGATTCAAGTGCTATTAAAAAAATCATAGTTAAGTATTGGTTCCCTATTTCGAGAATGGATGATATAATAGGTTGCTTTAGTGGAGAAAAATATTTTACCAAGATTGATTTGAAGAGTGGATATCATCATATCAGTATAAGAGAAGGTGATGAATCGAATACTTTTTTCAAGACAAAATAGGGTGTGTATGAATGGTTAGTTATTCCTTTTGGTTTAACTAATGCACCAAGTACTTTTATGAGGTTATTGAATGAGGTTTTGAAGAAATTCTTAGGTAAATCTATCATTGTGTACCTGGATGAAATTTTTATATTCAATAGGACCATAGAAGAGAATTCATTGCAAATTAGACAAGTATTGCAGAGATCGCAAGAGGAAAAGTTGTTGATTAATTTGAAAAAGTGTTCCTTCATGAAAGAACTTGTGTATTTAGTTTTTGTGATTTCAACTGATGGTGTGAAGATAGATCTTGAGAAGTTTGAAGCTATACTTGAATGGGCTACACCTGAGAATGTTAGTGAGGTAAGATCATTTCATGGGTTAGCAAGTTTTTACCAAAAGTTTATCATAAATTTATGTTCAATTTGTAATGTTATGGCTGAGCCAATGAGAGGAGATAAGAGAGAATTCAATTGGATACATGGAGCTGATAGGAGTTTTGAGACTTAAAAAAAAGGTTTATAAATTGCTTGTGTTAGCCTTACTTGATTACAATAAGGTATTCCAAGTTGAATGTGATACAAGTGGCAATACAATAGGAGTTGTATTGAGTAAAGAAGGTAAACCTATTTCTTTCTTTAGTGAGAATTTGAATAATGCTAAAAGGAAATATTTTGTGTATGATCAAGAATTTTATGTTATTGTTGAATCTCTGAAGAAATATAGACATTATTTGATGCCATGTGAATTTGTCTTGTATACATATCATAAGGCTTTACTGTATTTGGGTAGTCAAAAAAAATTGAATCAGAGATATATGAAGTGGGTAGAGTATTTGCATAGTTTCACATTTGTGATAAAACCTAATAGTGGAGTATCCGACCGAGTTGCTGATACATTGAGTAGGAGAAGATCTTTGTTTACTTAAGTGAGAATTGAGGTTCTTGGTTTTGATGATATGAATACTTTGTATGAAACTGACCCTTATTTTTATGAGCCATGGAAAATCTGCAGAGCACCTATTCTAGATCAACCGAGTAAGTTTGAAGACTATTTCATTCAAGAAGATATATTGTTCAAAAGTATTAAGTTATGTATACCGAGAGGATCAATGTGAATTAATTTTATAAAGGAGAAGCATGGTAGTGGTTTGGATGGACATTTTCGTAGTGATAAAACATTGATTTTACTTAAGGAAAGTAATTTTTGGCCTCAGTTGTATAAGGAAGTTAAAAAAATTGTGAAGAGTTACGGAGTTTGTCAAGTTGCAAAAAGGAGTAAGTCAGAATACTAGATTGTATACACCAATTTCTGTTCCTGAGAAGCCTTGGAGTGATATTAGCATGGATTTTGTTCTTGGCTTACTGAGGACATCAATAGGTAATGATTCCATATTTGTTGTTGTAGATAGATTTTCCAAGATGACACATTTCATACCATGTAGAAAAATATTAGATGCAGTACCTATAGCATATGTTTTCTTCAAGGAGATTGTTAAATTGCATGGATTACGGAAGAGTATCATCTCTAACCGAGACAATAAGTTTGTTGGCTATTTTTTTGAAAACTCTTTGGAAGAAAATGTACACCAAGTTGAAGTATAGTTCTTTATTTCATCAACAGACTGATGGACAAATAGAGGTTGTAAACTAAAGATTGGGTATCTTATTGAGATGCTTAGTTAGACACAAACCGAGTAATTGGGATTGTATGTTAGCACAAGAATAGTTTGCAAATAATAATTCAGTGAATAGGAGTACTGGCAAGAAACCTTTTCAAATTGTTACTGGCATACACCCAGGATGTATATCAGACTTGAGAGATATTCCTAGAGAAGAGAAGATGAGTGTAGAAGGAGAGGAATTTGTTGAGTTTATGAAGTTAGTGCATGAGTGAAACATAAGTTGGAGCATACTAATAAAAAATACAAGCATAGTGCAGATAGATCAAGAAGGGATAATATTTTTGAGGTTGGTAATGAAGCAATGGTTCATTTCAAGAAGGGTAGATCTCCTATTAGAATATATGGTAAATTGAAGATGAAGAAATTTGGTTCTTGTAATATATCGAGGAATTTTGATAGTGGAAATGCTTATGAAGTAGAGTTACCTGATGACATGGATAAATCACCTATATTCAATATTTTAGATGTGTATGAGTATCATGAACCTAATGAAGAAGTGATAGTACTGAGTGATTATCCTATGACAAATATAAAAGAAGTTGAACAGATTTTGGAACAAAGAATTGGCAGAATCACAAGAGGAAATGATTACATGGAATACTTGGTAAAGTGAAGGAACAAACCTATTGAAGACTCTACATGGATTTCTCAATCTAAGTTGGATTCAATTCAGGTCATACCTAACTCATGATTTGAGGAATAATTTCATTTAATACCAGGTGTCTGATGCAGGAGCATCTTGGGTTCATGGAAATCCTTTATCAAACAAAAACATATTTTCTTTTTATCTTGTTGGGGACTTTTGGTAGGCTGCTCGGTAACTACTCTGGATTTCTCAGTTGAAGGTTGTTTTACAGACCGAAGTTGGTTACTATTCTTGGTGTGGTTTCACCGACCACTCTTGGTGGCTTGGTGGTTTTCCTATTTCCTATTTCACCGAGTGTGTTTTCTCTTGTTGGATCTTCGGGCCGACACCTAAATTTAATTTTGGTAGTGGTATTAATTTTGGATCTCTCATTGGGATGCGAGTGGACCTAAATCTGGGTCGTTTCTATTTCCTATGTTAGATATTTAGGATATTTTGGGCTGAGCTTTTTGGTAGCCTCTTGTATAAATATAGTGTTATGTTCTTAGTTTTAGGAGGGTATGGGGGAATAGTAATTTTGGGGATCTAGGGTTTGTCAATCTCGCATGTATGCGGACTATTCTGTAATATCTTTAGATTTTATTGGCCCTGTAACCTAGAAGGCCTTACAGTGTGGCATGTATGAAGTTTGATGAATTAATAAAATCATATGTATTTGCAAGCTGGTTTGGTGCTTCCAAGTTGTGTATATGCGAGCTAGTTTGGTTCTTGGGAGTTCCTTTGGCCCTAAGTGCTATCCCTCGTTCTGTCATTAATGCATGTATAAGTGCAAAGAAGTCTAGGAGAAAGTGCATATGATAGCCTATAAAGTTCATATTTGTTTTTTTATATTTTCATTTTAGAGACCAATAAATGGTCACATGTAATTGTAATTTGAGTATATTTTTACATTTGGACCAGTTGCATAAAGTAGTTTTTGTAAACATATAAGTTTTTAAAAAATGATTAATTGACTTTTTAGTGCAACTATGATTGTATGTTAATTACATGAGGACCATTAGTGGTTCATTATTTTTTGGTTTTTCTGATCAACTACACATTCATGAATGAACATGTATTGGGGGTCAAATAAATATTTATTGGGTAAATTAACTGTGTCTACTAAGTTCTACAGTTATTTATTTTAGACGGGTCATTATGGTGAAAAGTAAATAGTTATTGGACCCTGAGCCACTACTAGTCCCTTCCCCTAGCACTTCTATCAAAAGGCCATGCAAATATATTTTGTGAGTCAATATGTTAAAAAATATAAATTTTATTTCTGCATATAAGAACCTTTTTTAATTATTAAAAAATAATAGATTTGTAACTAAAATTATTCAGTACACCTAATTGACAATTTAACTAAACAGGAGGGAGATTGTGTGTAATTGGTTGAAATTATGGCAATATTAAAGAGGAATTTGTGCATAGCCTCTTCTATTTTAGATAACATGAAATTTCCCACAACTGCTTTGATGTTCTTGTCTCCACATTCATTTTTACAACTACAAAGGTTAGTTAAAATTTGGATTTTATAGTGGTTGCATTCTAGTCCACCATATTGACACACCTTGGAGAGTAATATCAAATGGATAATAATAGATGAACATGGATAAGAAGAAGAATTGATTACTCGCCATTTTGATAAAATAAAAATACATTGAAAAAATGTTTCATTTTTTTGTCATTATCAATATATATTTATTATGCTCTTTTAGAACATAAAATAAAATAAAATAAAATATAGTATTGAAGAATAACAAACTAAAAATAGAGTCGTGTGAATTCATTCCTTGGGTGATATAATAATTTATTTCTCAACCAAAAATGATCAACACTTGAGTTATTACAAGTCTCAACTTGTAATAGCGAATCTAAAATTTGATTTACCAATGTGACGTGTTGTTCTCTCATTTCATTTATAATAAAGTTGGCAAATGATTCAAACCCAAACTAAATTTTAATAAGTATCACAAATATTTTTCCTATTCAAAGCTAAACTAAAAGTACAGAGCTTTATTTCAACCCCAATTATTTTGGTTGAAATTTTACTGATAAAAACTACATAATGAACATAAGGAAAAATATGACATCTATTAAATAACTTCAAGTACATTTCTGCATTGATCTTATTTTTTACATTGGAAAATTAGAAATCCATTCCCCAAATTTAGTTATCATCATAAAATCACATAAAAGGAAAACTTGTACAATACAAATGATATACACAATCAAATCTCCAATTTTACAATAGTAATTTTAGCTTTCTAATATCAAATGCATTGTCACAAAGTGCATTAAATATGTGCAAGAAGAGCTTGAAATTTCACCAATTGTTGTTTGAGAGAGTTGATTTGGTCATTGTGGTTCTAGGATAGAAGAACAAACTATTTTCTTACAATAAACCATAGTCAAAATAACTTTAATTCTATCAAAGGAAATTCCACATCTAAAATAGGCATCAACACCACTACAGTAGCAAATAGTAAGAAATCAAATGTTTTTGTTGCAAAATTAAAAAATAATAGAGAGAAAGACAAACATAAACCTTACAAGCCTAGTAACATATGAGCATATAGGAGAACACAATTCTCTTTCTATCAAGAAAACTTACCAATATTTATTGCTCAGACTTGGGAGGCATGTTTATAACTCTAGATGGATCTTCCTTATCATTCTTGATGGATCGACTATGTTTAAATTTGTGTAATGAATTTCTTGGGGGATGATGAAGCTTAAGCCATGCTTAAGATATAGTAAAATGGATTCTATAGGGCTGATATAGACATTGTAGGGATAAAAATAATTTTTGGTAAAGTTTAAATCTCTTAAGTAGTTCATTAGGACAACTTGAACTACTAATTTTCTCAAAGTCTTGGTTTTATATTTGATGAATGTGAAAATAGACATAAAAACCTAATTATATTCATTCAAGGGAAATAAATAATTTATACCATATTTTATAATACTTACAATGTAATTCATAAATGAATAGGAATAATAGTTACTTGGTATTTCTCAAAATCTTATTTGGAAATTTCAAATTATTCCTATTTTTTTAGTGTGGTAAATACCCTACTTATAATTAAGGTTTCAGAGCCATGTCATCAAATATAATGCTACATCAACATGCCTTTTGTTGAGGCGTCCATAAAACCCAAAACAAAAGGAAACAAATACCAAATGCTACCCTGGAAATATTATCAAAGGTAAATCTGTGCAGGACATCTGCAAATTTACAAACACTCCTCTGTCGCAGACATTGGAAAGGAAGGGCATGAGGTGATTCGTTATGTTTCTTGCACGGAAAAATATCGTGGCTTGAAATGTGAGTTATTGGAGAAATAGGGATTTTTTCATAATATAACATGGAGGGAAAACCCTAAAGGTGCTCCGAGTACTGGCCTGGTTAGGAAAATTAAGTTCCAGATTGTAAATCTAGAAAATATAGTGGCCAAACTAAATGAGGACCTGAAAAATACAAACATGAGGCTGGCAGATGTCATAAAATTCACCCTTAAGGTCATGCATGCCTCTTCCACAACCCTATGTTTTCTGAATGAGAAGGCCTCTGTAGGGAAGGATTTTGTTGAAGGAAACTGAGAACTTCTCAAGTTTCTGAACGAGGAGTGGGTGGACCTGCTGCTGTCAAAGCGCTTATGGGACAGGAAAGGATCCTACTGGTGGTGAAGGGTGGTTTGGGGTGCTATTAAATTGAGGCCCCCAAGCCCTATAGTTGGGATAGTTTCTATAATTTTAGTTTTAAGCATAAGACTTTAATTTTGTTTAATGGCCCTGCGTGGCTTGGTTTAATTTTTTGGCTGATGGACTTTGATACTTTTCGTATGTGGGGTTATAATACTTTATGCTACTGGTTTAGGTTCTATGTTTTGATTTTTTATAGAGGTAGACGATGTTTTCCTTTCTTTATGTTGTTGACAATGTTGATTTAATATGTTCTTAAGTTTGTTCTAGTCAGCTCACTTCAGTACCTCAGGTCAACACCCTCTTGCTACCGCTTATATAAAAAATATGGAGGGAATAGAATGGAGAAAAATTATAAAGTAAAGGTTTGTCTTATTAGGAAATTTATCTGTAAAAAATAGAAGAGAGTCTTGTTCACTTACATTAATATTGCATAGTTGTGTGAAGGTGTAAGCAAGTCAATGCCAATGGAAGACTGGAAGAATTTGTTGTTTTCTCAAGTCAACGCATGTTAGGTGTAAATAAGCACTTTGAATGGATTTTTCCACACAAGATGATAGAAATGTCTCTGCAGGATCATAGACTGTACCTATTGATTACAAATAAATTAAAATATAGTTTTTTTAATTTGAAATTTCAATAATTTTAAAAATCACAAAATTAACACCTTCATTTGATAGATAACAATATAATTAGTTTAAAATCAAATGAAATACAAAAAAAAGGGTCTAGTGAATTACATTAAATTTTACTAAAACCATTCTTCAGAATTAACGTAAATTATATTCCACTTTCAGTGATGCCAATGATAAGGTTTTTAATTATTTTTGGAGCTTTTGTTAACTACTTCATAGTTAAAGGAGGCATCTAAGAGGAAGCCTATGCACTAAAAAATCTCTATGTTGCAAGGTTATGCTTTCAAGTTCAAGAAAGATTAAAAAAGAAAAAAATTACCATTTATCAACTAGATATGGGGAAACAAATACTTTTAAGATGTTGAAGGTCAAACGGTTCTAGGGGCTGTGATAGGGTTTTTGATGTTGTGGATGGAGGTGAGGATGGTGATAAAGATGGTGGACGGGTTTCTAGATTCCATCATTTGGAGGAATTCCTCTTTTGTGTGGCAATGGTATTTGGTTTCTATTTTTGTCTCTTTTTTTTCACTATTCATGACTTGGTCATGTCTGCAAAGTGTGTCCAGTTGGTCTTGGTTGACTTTGGGAGTGGATCTTCCCTACTCTATCCTAGTCCTAGGTTTTGTTTGGATAGGTTGTTCTCTAGTTTTCTCCATGTGAAGGTGGAGGGAGTGGATTCAGTTGTGTACGCTACACTTGATCCTCACTGCCCTTACTTTTTTCCTTTGTGTTCTTGGGGATGGCTTGCATTTGAGGATCATTGTCAGTGCTCACCCTTTTTTTTTCTTTTTTTTTTTTAAATTTTTTTATGGAGCTTTTGATGTGCATGGGGTTTGTGGGTTTTATTTCCCTTGGATACTCTACTTTCATTGATGTATTTAGTGACCTTGTGCTTTTGTATGTGAATTTTTTAGTTGAGGACTCTACTTTGGATTGGGTTCTTTTGATTGCTACTCTTAATTAGATTTGGGTCCCTTTCTACTTTTTCCCTCTCTAATTGTGGTTGTGGCTTATTATATGCTCTCAATTTTTCCTTGTTGGCTAGTCTTAGAGGGAGAATCTAGTTGTGGCTGGTTGTGGGACTTCCTATGTGGCTTCTTTGGGATTTGGTGCTTCTATGTGTTGGAATTAATGAGAATTAGTACTGACAAGGGAGGGGTGAATCAGTACCTCTAAAAATTTTAACACCTTACACAATTCATCATTAGTAATCATTCAATTCTGATTTACCAACCATTATTGTTATTATTTCTTATGTATCTATTGTTTGTTCACAATCTTTAATAGTTTTCAATCATTCATAGAAATATTCATGAAATTGACAAACACATAACACAACATATGGTATCCATAAAATCCTATTAGGAAGTAAAAATTGCGGTGGGGATGGTACCTGCAAAACTTCACTATCTGTAGAATGGAAGGGAGTTGATTAAGGCTTACAATTTGATCACTTCTGATAATCTACCCTGTTAAGAGTATTAAGGTGGAGACCTATTAAGATCTAGTATATTAAGAGATTTAGAAACACCGATTTAAGTGTGCACTCAGTTATGAGCTTTACAATAGGATGGTTAAGCCCACCTTTCTTGAAATGATTTCATTAGTGTACTACACTTGTTAGAATGAGTACAAATGTTGACCTAACTGTATGAAATCTACTATTTCTGATTTATAGATCCATTAAAGCTTTTACAATAATAATACCACCTTAAGTGATTGATGGATACCTTTTCTTTGCTTGTCGGTAGCCTCTGTTCTGTTCTTGAAAACTGATTAGATTCAGTTTGTGTTCTGCATGAATTCTTTGTCTAGTCTTTAGTTTCTCTTCGTGGCTACTATCTTCATTTGAACAACTTTTTGTTCTCAACGGATTGAGCACCTATTTATAAAAGTATTTGACCTATCTTGGAATTCACGATTTCTAATGTTAACTCTTAGATCCAAGGTTTACATCTTGACCTTGATCTTTATTTTGCATATTTTAAAACAATAAAAATTACATTGCTTCCTCCACGCATAATGGATTTAAAATCACATCAAGAAGTTATAAATACAACTTCAGTGATTTATCTGACATGGAAAGTCACATCCACTTTTTGTAGAATGTAACAGACTGTCGGTTCTTGGTTGTCAGTTTGAACTTGCAGTCTGTCGGTGTTCCTTGACTGAACTATTCGTCGGGTTCCCTATATCTTTCGGGTTCCTCTCTTTGTTGTACTATCGGGTAGCATTGTTTTTACTCATCGGGTATCTTTTACCTTTTGTCATTGGGTAACACTTAACAATGTTTGTCAGGTAACCTTGGCGTTGGATAGTGTTGTGTCCTGTTTGTCGATGTAGAGTAAACCGATGGTGCAGATCATTTTTTTCTCTAAACATACTAATGGAGAAATATAATGCCTTCAATCTCCCCCTTTGACATTAGTATCAAAAACTGATATGTGCATAATACTAAAATTATTACACCATGTTTATATCCTTGTCATAATATGACTCCCCATTACTGTGTGCATCGGTATAGTATATGAATATGTACATGTATACTATTTGATTTCTATATGTACAGTATTTCCCCTTTTGTTTACTATACATATAATTTCCTAATTTTGACAAGGTGATGTACATATCAAATTCCCCCTTTCTTTGATACTGATGACAAAAACGTACAACTTACAATATGCCAAAATTTTGACAAAAATGTGTAACTTACAATGTGTCAAATACGTTAGAATGGGTAATTTTTATATCTTCCATTATTTTTTCCCATTTTTCTTTCAACTATTCTAGTGTCATGTGTTGCAGCTCTAGTCTTGCGTGCATATCATAAATGGTGTCTAGGAGAGACATTTTATGGGTGGCAATTAGAGCATTTGCTTGTGTCATATTTTGTTGCAGGAGTGTAAGTGTCGGTAAGAGCTTAACTTGGAGCGCAATGACCTCATCCCTATACTTCATCTCTACAAACTAAATGTCCTGTCTCTATTTCCTAGCCTGCATGATTTGTTTATTGTGCAATTTAAATGCTTCTTCTATGTTGGCTAGATTTAGTGCACTGGACTGAAGATCAACATCTATTTTTTCTATCTTGTTGGTATACTCCTTAGTGAGTTGATCTAAAGTGCACAATTTCTTCATTAAGGTGACAACTTCTAATAAAATTGGGTCAATTGTACTTACCAATTCAGATAGCTTGACCTTTTTCAATGCCACTTCCTGGCTTATTTTCTCTGCGAGCTTGAATTCATACTTTTTTTCAAGTCTCTCTTCCATAGTCTTCTCAGCATCGGTATTCTCAGATGTTATTGCATCTGTGAGTATGACCAGATGATCAATAATTTGAGCTTTTTGATCAATATCTATGTCTAGTACAATTTGTTGAAATATATTTCTTTCTACTTCCAGTACCTTGGCCTCTTTTTCCACTCTCTTTAGCTTGTCTTGAATGGATTTTCTTTCACGGAGCTTTGCATATTTTTTCAATGTTGTTGGATCCAATTTCCTTGGATCACAGACTGGAATCTCAATAATTTCATCTAGAGTTACTAAATTTGTATTCTTTCCTTTCTTCTTCTTTGAGATTTTAGGGGATGCAGATGTATGAACTACCATAGCTAGTTCATTTTTTCGCTCTGTATTGCTTAGGGAAGGTTTTTTTGATGATGCATCTTGTGTTTTCTACTTAGTTTACACCTATCAGTTATGTGAAGATGTCTCTTCATTAACCTTGGGTGTTTTTGCAGAACATGCTCCTGATTTCTTTGCTATCTCATCCATCTTTTCTTCTCCACCTTTTTCTGAAGGTTTTTCCCCTGTTTCCTTTTGATTTTCTTCCTTATTCTGATCAGTAGATGTATCTTTCTGATCATTGGTTATAGCTTGCTCTGCAGTTGTATATATTGTTCTTTTAGATTCTTCATCACCCTTGTCTTTTGGTGTGCTTTTTTTCCTTTTCATTTGATCCCTCATTACCCTCTAGTAAGTTTATTTCCTTCATTAGGACATGCATGTTACTTTGATTTGTGACTTGGGCTTTGTTAGTATTGGTGTCCTGCTTATCGGTCAGTGCCTTGTCAGTAGTGACATCCTCATCTTTTTATATAGCTTCTGCAGGGTCTTGCACTTTTGAGTGCATGATTGAAGTGTCATGCACTTGTTCATCAACAATGTCAATTATCTTACCATCTGATGTCTTTAGTACTTGATGGCTTTGTTGATCCTTAATTGTGATAAATATTACATCATCTTTCTTCTTTAGATAATTGTCAGAATCATAGTGAGTGATAACTTGGATATTATCATCCATGCCTCTATCTAAGTTAATAGGCTCATCATCACTTTCTTTATTGTCCAGAGCAATATGCTGAGGACTTGCATTATCTATCTCCTCCTCTCTATGAGGTGTGTTTGTGAGAAGTAATTTCTTCTCAACACTTGTTGACTCTGCTGGTAGATCCAGGAGATGTCTCCATTTGGTTTTTGTCATTGAATCTAGTTCTATAAATTTGTTCTCTAGTACTATCTAATCCCTTATTTTGGCTATAAATTTACTTGAGTGTTTCTTTAGTACTTCTTGTATCTCTTCAACTTTGGATTCAGGAGGCATCAGTCTCACAAGAACTCTTTCTATTTGTAGGGCATATGACCACTATTGGTATACCCTTTTACCTAGCTCTTCAGGTTTTTGACTTACAAATTCAGCAGGGGCATACTTGTTCTTGATCATTGATTTTATGACTGCCTCTTGTATTTTATTTTGATCCTCTAGATTCAGTGTATCCCACTGCCTGATGTTTTTATCAGTCATAGTTCCATGAGTAGAAATTGATTTGGGAGCTTCATCTACCGTTTGATTTCTAAAGTTTTTCTTTACTACATCTGGTTCATCATCTTTGGTGTCATCCAAGTCAGCCTTTGTCCTAACAAACCTTTTTCTTTTCTTTTTTGGTGTGGTTTTGACAAGTTGTTGTTTTGTTCTTTTTGCTAGCTGCTTCCTCATATAGGTCCTTACTTGACCTTTCTTTAGTGGAGTGGTATTGGTAGCAGCAGTTTGACTTTGTGTTCTTTGCTTCTTTGCAGCAGGTGGAGATGGAGGTGTATTTGATTCAGTAGCCTCTGTATCTGATTTTGTTTCTTCTAGTTCTTCACTAATGGTTCCCTATTCATCAGTTTCCTCTTGTTGATCCTACTCTTCTTCTGAGACCTATAGAATCTTCTTGAGATTCTTAACCATTTTATCTTTCTTTTTTATAGTCTTCTTGACTTCTAGGCCGTGTTTTATCTTATATTTGGCCTCCTCATATGTTCCAAACCTTGGTTGTTTCTTATCAACTGGCTCATTGATCAGTGCCTCAATTGCACTTGTATCTAGATCAATATTGATCTCATAGTCTAATAGTGCTAACCAAGCTATTCTTGGTACAATCGGTTTGATATGAGTGTAGTCTATGTTTGCCATGAAACATATCTCATCTTTGTGTTTTTCAAATAGTTGTTCAAGAATCCTATTTCTTTCCATCATCTTTTCCTTGAACTTAAGGAAGTATGCAGACATGACAGACACAAATGTGTCTCCTAGTGACTTAATCAGTTCACTAATATGTTGGGTTACCGGTTTGGTAGAGTCCCATACAATTTTTCCTACTGAAGGAAAGTATTATTGAAAATATAAAAATGTACACATGATAAGTGATCCAAACTTACATGTGTTTCTCTTTGCAAACTTGATTTTGATCATATTTTCATCGAGTTGTTTTAATAGGATTTCACATAGATCCATTTGAATTCCTTTGTTACAATCTTTTAAGCTGTGCTTACTGCTGTTGTAAAAATGTTGTTCATTCTGCTATCCTAAATTTTTTTGTAACCAATAACACATGCACCAAATTTTAACTCTTCATCGGTGATTGTGTTTACTTTGAGACCTTTTTTGTCTCCTTCTGCATTGGTGAGTTTTGTAACTTCATTCATGGATGGATGTTTTTGTGCCCTAGGCTTTTCGATTATCGAATAACTAGTGACAGCATGAAGAACATCTTTTGTTATTTCATTGGGTTGGTCTAGCCATAGTTTGTTGTCATGCATCCTGCTCAAGACTTACCTAATCCATTCTATCTTAAATTCCCTCAGGAAATGTAGGGCATTGGTTAACCCTTTGACCTCCAAGTGTTTGTGTTCTTCTTTCAATTTTCCTTCGGCATCACATATCTTCTTAAAATCTCCATCCATTTCTAAATCACCTATCTCTATGATCTTATAGTGAATATAAGACCTAACATCTTCTATGAGAAAAACCCTAGGCAAAATTTTTGAAAATACGCTGGCTTCATCGGGTTTCGATGCAATTTCTAGATAGATTTTGTAATTAGGTTCTACACATGTGCTATTCTTGATTAGTTTCACCACATTCTTCTTTTCATTCTTCAACTTAGCATTTCTCGATGTGGTTGCTATTATTTTTCAAGTACTTAGGGTTTTCTCAAAATTAGGGCTTTCTTGAAAAAACAATGACAGAGATCTTTCGGTGCCTTTGGTACTTACTTCGATTCGTAGTAGTGATGAGGAATCTATTCTTTGTGTGCTGAATCAATCTGTAGATGCTTCTACTTTTTTCTCTTTAATCACTTTGATGTCGCTCTACTTTCTCTTCAAATCGCGGGTGAAAAATGAAGTTGTCCCATCGACTATTTATAGACTTTTTGACCAAAGTCTTTGCAATAAATGCTCAACAACTTGTCAGGACATGAAGATGGGTTTCATCGGGAGGATGTTTCCAATCATTTTCAGTGAAGATATGATGCTTATGGTAGTTGTTAACCACTTTGATTTTACCGACGGATATCGGTATTCTGTTACGACCACTTCTGAACTTTTCTTTCTTACCAACGGTTGTCGGGTTACATTAGCTGTTTACCATATTTACTAGTTGACCGACAATTTCCAGTAAGCATAAGCAACTCATTATTGTGTTCACCGGTAATTTTCGGTAAGTTTTTACCGACGGTGTTTCATTCTTAGATTAGTAACAAGTAAAGTAGTATGCATCTTTGGTCCATGCATATTTTGACTATCTATCAATTTATATAATGGAACTGATGAAAAATATTACTTGGTATAGTGCAGTTCTATACTTACTTGTTCAGCTTAAGTGGGGTTGGTGGTGTCACTGGAACCATTGGATGGGGTATCACCATTTGCATCGCTTGGTCCAGCTTCATCATTTCTTGAAGTTCTTATCCACATTTTGTCTCTCGCCCTCTGGATATCTTCAATGGTGTTACCATTGGGATATGTACTTTTTTCTATCAATCTATCTTTGCAATCTTTCTTGAGGTGACCAACTTTATGATAGTGTAAGCATGCCATTCCAGAGTTTGACCAGCCTCTAGACCTTTTGGTCCATGGTCTCATCTAGTTTGCAGCAATGTGACCATATCTACCACATACTGTATAGTTTGTCCAAGTTTTGTAATCCCATACATATTGATTACCGATTCTCTTTGGTTGATAAGGAACTTCTTTACCGTTTGGCTTCCATGCTTGCCTTTTCTTTTTCCACCATTCTTCAGATGTGTACCCATTCATCTTGCATTTAGGATAGTATTTGTCCATGTAGGTTTCATTCTTTGGCTTTTCTATCTTGTTCTTGCATTCATAAGCTTTATGTCCTTTCTTGTTACATTTATAACAGAATCCTATGAATGAAGGTGTAGGTATAGATTTAGGAGTACCTTTCATTTTTCCTCTACATGAATTTGATGTGTGCCCTTTCTTTCTACAGTGCTTGCATGTTAGCTTTCTTGGTCTTGGATTTTTGTAGAAATTCTTATTATTTGATGATTCTCCATTTTTAGTAAAGCCTATACCGTTGTTTTTGTTGACTCTTCATTATCCTTCACTTGAAAGTCATCCATTCTTTTATTTATTTTTTTCAGCCTTTCTGATAATCTCATTATGTTGTTGTTGAATTCTAACCTCATGCTTTAGCTTTTTATTTTCTTCTCTTAGTTCACCGATAATCTATATTCTCTCAATGAGTTCCACATTTATTCTATTTTCTTCTTGACTCATAAGGATAATTTGATTTGTGAGATCATGGTGATGCTCAGCATGTCTTTGAATTTCCATTTCCATTTCTTGTAGGTTCTCTGAAATATTCCTTCTATCATCAATAGAAAGTGTTCTTTATGTTTTAGCTTGTTTGGTAGAACTCATTACATCAATTATTCTTACCATCTGGTCCCTTGACCGATTTGTAGCATCTTTATTTTCTTTTCCAGATGTAGATTGATCTCCTTTAGATTTGTGATGTTGTCTTCAGATGTATCTGATGTATTACTTACATTTGATTCTAAAGATTTAAAGAAATCTAGAATCTCTTCTTCTTGATAGTCTATTTCATTGTTCTGGTAGTCATACCTTTTCTTTCATGTAGCAACTCTTTCATCTTGATTCTTGCTTCTTTATACTGTTCATATAATATCTGTATCTCAAGCTTTTTGTTCTCAATATTCTTATCAAGTTTGTACTTCTCCATTGTATGATATTTTCTCTTAATCCTTTAAGATTTTCAAGAAGATACTTAGCTCTAATACCAATTGTTGGAATTAATGAGAAGTAGTACCGAGAGGGGAGGGGTGAATCAGTGCCTCTAAAAATTTTAGCACCTTACACAATATATCATTAGTAATAATTCAATTCTAATTTACCAACCATTACTATTATTCTTTCTTATGTATCTATTGTTTGTTCACAATATTTAATAGTTTTCAATCATTCATAGAAACATTCATGAAATTTACAAACACATAACACAAGATATGGTATCACAGAAAACTCATGTTAGGAAGTAAAAACTGTGGTGGGGATGGCACCCACAAAACTTCACTATCTGCAGAATGGAAAGGAGTCGGTTAAGGCTTACAATTTGATCACTTCTGATGATCTACCCTGTTAAGAGTATTAAGGTGGAGACCTGTTAAGACCTACTCTGTTAAGACCTTTAGCAACACTGATTTAAGTGTGCACTTAGTTATGAGATTTACAATAGGCCGATCAAGCCCAACTTTCATGAAATGATTTCATTAGTATAATACACTTGTTAGAATGAGTACAAATGTTGACCTGGCTGTATGCAATCTATTATTCCTGATTTACAGAGCCATTAAATTTTTTACAATAATAATATCACCTTAAGTGATTGATGAATACCTTTTCTTTTCTTGTCAGTAGCCTCTATTCTATTCTTGAAAACTAATTAGATTCTGTTTGTGTTCTTTTGCATGAATTCTCTATTTGATCTTTAGTTTCTCTTCATGGCTAATATCTTCATTTGAACAAATTTTTGTTCTTAATGGATTGAGCACCTATTTATACAAATATTTGACATATCTTGGAATTCACATTTTACAATGTTAACTCTCAGATCCAAGGTTTACATCTTGACCTTGATCTTTAGTTTGCATGTTTTAAAACAATAAAACTAATTAAAATAATAACAATTACATTTCTTCCTCCACACATAATGGATTTAAAAGCAAATAAAGAAGTTATAAATACAACTTCAGTGATTTATCTAATGTGGAAAGTCAAATCCACTTTTTGCAGAATGTAACTGACTATTGGTTCTTGGTCGTCCATTTGAACTTGTAGTCTGTTGGTGTTCCTTGACTAAATTGTTCATCAGGTTCCCTGTATCTATCAGGTTCCTCTCTTTTCTATACTTTTGGGTAGCACTATTGTTACTCGTCAGGTATCTTTTACCTTTTTGTCATCGGGTAACACTTAACAATGTTTGTCAGGTAACCTTGGCATTGGATAGTGTTGTGCCTTGTTTGTTGGTGTAGAGTAAACTGATGGTGCAAATCATGTTTTTCTCTAAGCATACTAATGAAAAAATATAATTCCTTCACTATGGTAATCCATTCCCTTTATATGTGTCCCTATGGTGCTAATGATGGCTCTATTTTTCTTGGTGCTTTGGCACTTGCTAGTATTTTTATGGGCCCAACCTGGATATAGTAAGGTTTTGGTTGGGGATTTGTTATGTTCGAGTAGTGTA
Source organism: Thuja plicata (assembly GCA_018584345.1). Taxonomy (NCBI): domain Eukaryota; kingdom Viridiplantae; phylum Streptophyta; class Pinopsida; order Cupressales; family Cupressaceae; genus Thuja; species Thuja plicata. The sequence goes on from MU224753.1 coordinate 306,929, forward strand.
TGCCCCATTTTAATACCAATTCTCTCTTCTTTCTCTTTTTTTGGTTTCTAATATTTATGGCTATGTTTATCCTTGTATAGATTCTATAGAGGTGAATTTTGTCCCTATTGAGGAGGGGATTTTGAATGTAGCTACATTGTGGTTTTGGCACATTTTGCTACTACTATCGTCATTCTGAGTCCTTATTGAGGTTGTGGCATCTGCTATGGAGGTGGCGATTTGGAGATTTACTTAAGGTTGGAGGATATTAGTTGCTTTATGTGGTCTTCTCTCTATTTTGATTTTTTGAATGCATGGTTAAGCTTGGTCTAGTTCAACCTTCTAACTTTCTTATCTTCTCTTGTTTCTATCAAGATGGTGTTGGTTGTATTTTCTATTTTGGCAGTTTTCCTGGTTCCATTGTCCTGCTCTCTGTATTCTGATGTGCTCGATTTAGCTATCTCTCATTCTTATGGTCTTACCTCTGCCATGTTTTCAGGTTTTCAAGTCTAAACCTAGCTCATTATGCAAAAACCCTGAAAACCCTTAGTCTTCCAAGTGTTAAATGATGAAAATGAACCCTAGGTCATGGCGCTTCTATTTTGAAGTTACTTTTTCCATCCACTTAAGGCATGTGTTTCAATTAAATCGCCTTGTCACAATATCCCGAGTGAATATTCCATAAGTCTTCCCGACTTGTCATTTTCCTTATATCGCGTGGTCTCGTTCAAAATCAAAATATTCCTTTGGCCTTTTGAGACTCAACGATCCTTTTCATGTTGGGTAGTTGCAAGATAGTTATGTTATAAAGCTTTATGAAGAAGGGATCCACTGCTTAGTCGGGTGATCGCAGGAGATTTTTAACAGTTATGAAAATATTCTCAAACTTCACAATTGCCTTATGTCACTCTATCGCCAAATCAATTAAAGTTAAAATTTAAGTCAGGCTTTCAGTCGCGTGGTCTCAGAATAGAACAGTGATTAAGGGATTTTAACTCAGACTTTGCGACTGACCGTCTGTGGTTTGGAGTAAAGTATAGTCGGGATGTCACCAGAACTAGATGATGACTCAGTCTCCAGTATGTAGTAAGTGAACCAATGATATAGTGACATCTGTCATAAGGTGAATGGATGAGAGAAGGTTATCGTGTGGTCTCTAGAAGGAGAAAGTGGATTCAGCGACAGCAAGACTAAGTACTTTCCCTTTAGTCTCGGTGTCTGAGAAAGATTTAAGGGAAGGCATGAATATATGGCGATTAAACGACGGCCATAGGATAAAAGGATCAGAGGATCTGACAATGGTCGTGAAGTCTAAGAAGAAAATTTCCCCAAGAGAAAAGGCCTCCTGACTTAGTGATTAAGGTATGTCGCGCAGTCGTTAGAAGAAAAAAGGGGGCGCTTATAACTTGTTAAGGTAAAATTAAATGCTCAGGACTTGATTCCGCGATTGGGCGACTAAGCATTGTCACATAGTCTTGAAATAGAATAAAAGAATTTGGCGACAGGGAGATAAGTGAGAAGGTTAAGGGTAACAGTTAGTCGCAAGGTCTCAGAATGAATGATGAGTTACTGTTAACTGTGCGCGACTATGATTTCAATTGGGTCGCATGATCGCCAGATTGTAACTTGGGTCAGCCAAAGGTAAGAAACTGCATTGTCGCCAAGTATTGAGATGGAACCATGGTTAGTGACAGAGGCCCATGACAAAGAGATTTAATGCAGTCGCACAGTCACCTAATCCCAAAATCTAAGAAACGGTGGCAGTTTTTTGATGTGACAGTGTAAATCGCTCGACAACCAATCACAGACTCGCATTTTGATCACTGTGCAAAAAGAGTAGCTGAGATGTAAGACAGTTGACGAATTGCAGTGTGAAATGTCAGCCCTTTTGAATGCAGTATGATTTCTCTGAGGATTCACTTTCAAATTTTGATTTCCTATCAAGCTCAGAAATTACGGCTAGGTTTTTGTTCAAGTTCACAGCATGTCGAATTAATCACAGAACTGATGTTTCTAAATTATGAGTTGTGTACTCTGAATGATGGCTATAAGGAGTTGATGGTACATTCATTTTCATTCACTGTGCTTTCAGTTTTGAGAGTCAAAGTTGCTAAGTTTTCAGAAAAAGAGATATTCTGCTTAGTTTACAGTGTTTCAAGAATTGATCAGAGAATTCTAAATTGCAGAAAATTGTACACAGAACAGTCAGTTGATTTCAGAAATAGATTTGTTTCAATATCGGTTAGAGATTCAGGACTTTTCAAATATGAGCAGTGCTATGAGTGTTGCTTCAACAAGTGGAGGGAGTGAAGAGGAACAGAAAGGAAAAGCAATTTTATCTGATGAGTTTCTCCGTCTCCTGCCAGGTTCAACGCAGAATAAGAAGGCCAATGCTAATGTCCTCCTGGATGAGTACAAGAACATTTGAGATGCTATGACCCCAGGCACAACAGGTTTCTCCCTTTTCACCTACTTCTATAAAAATTATGATAAGCCCATCCCAGTATCAAACCCTTGGACATGTGGTTTAGCTAGATTGCTTGTTCCTGATGTCTTCCTAGATGTAGACCTATTTTTAGACCTAGCTAATCACTATGATGCCCTGACAAAGACCATCAAAAGGGATGATGGCACCGCCCTGCTAATATTAAACAAGAACTCATTCATGTAGGCTTTTGGCTTATTTAGCACCATGTCTACTAAAATTGACATGACAAAGCAGGAGAAGAGGTATAGTTTCAAGCCTGGTATTGCAAAAGCCTTATTGCAGAAACATATGTTAAAAGAATTAAAAAATTACTTAGGTCCTATTCCTTAGCCAAATCCATATTATTATAAGGATCTACACTTCTACATTAAGTATAATGCTTATGCCCTATGTAGAGTGCTAGGGATAGATGGAGATGCAGAGAAAATCAATGCTGGCATCTTAATGACGGTACTAGACTTGCAAGAGGTGCATTCAAGCACCAGCTATGATTACATACAGCACATAACTGATGAAATGCATGAGGGTTTCATTGAAACCTAGAGAAGACTAAAAAATCCCAAGGAGAAGGAGCCTAAATTTTTGCATTATTCAGTCCTAATGCACCTCCTCTTATACTTAAATTTTGTAATCATGGATGTTCATAATCTGACTCCTGAGATATTTTATCAAACAACACCAAATCCTATCTAGTTTTGGGTCAGGGTTTGGAATTACACTTCTAGGGATTGTGACTACTGTGCTTTCCAGAATTGGATTGTATATCCAATTGTACAAAGTTTGGGGACAAGCAGGACTAGAGTCCCATTAAAGGTCATACAATTGCTTAGGCCCTGTGATTATATAGATAATTGGCCTGGAAAACATAACTGGGGTGATTTATTCTTGGAGGAGAATTACACCATTATCAGGGTATATGGGTGTATTCACCCACCTCATTTGTTACCATATCATGTGCCTACAAGAGTAGCTGCAATGGAATTCATATGGCAGTTGATGTTAATAGATAATGAGCACATTGCTATTGATGAAGTGGTTCAATGGTTGGGAAAATATAGAATGGGGGTAGCCCCTTATAGATACATTGATCCAGAGGGCTTCATGGCAAGGGTTAGGAAACTGTATACTCTTACCATCCCTAATACCAATGTTCACTGTGAATGCATAGAAGAAGATGCAACAAGGAGCATCTTGGCTGAAGATGACATCCACATGAGAAGACTAAGAATCCAGGAGTTGTTGAAGGTGGAAAAATAGATAAAGAGAAATGGGTTGTCCTTTGGGGGTTTTTACCCTGACCTCCCATATTTTGATAGGATTAAGGCCATGATAGACAACTATTATGTGCTCGTAGAGCAATTTGATACAATCCTGGACAAGAAAGGTGCTCAAACACCTAAACACTTAGAATCAAAGTATGATAGTGGTGATGACAGTGATTATGCATGTCCTCCCATGTATCCTTCACCACAACAAGCTTCAGAGCAAGAAATGGATGAGATTCCACTGTTGCAGGGAGCAGAAGGACACATTATAGATTTAACAGTTGCTACCCAGCCTGATGATGTAGAAGAACCTGCTGCAAAATGGTAGAAGTTGGAAGTAGGGCAGCCTTTAGTGGAAGGAAAAAGTAAGAAAAAGGATAAGGCTAAGGCCTTAGTACCTGGGAATAGGTTATATGACCATAACCTAAGAAAAGAAATCAGGGAAGGCAAGAAGCAACGACCTGACCTGGAAGATGAAGTTGAGATACCACTCAGGGCCTGTGTTGATGAAAGATTGCTTCATCAGCAAAAATTCCTAGATGATAAAAGCTTTGTAAAAATAGAGGAGTTTAAAGACTTCTTAAGGTGGCATAAAATAGAGCAAATAAGGTCCCAATTAATAGTTGATGGAAAAGAAACAATTACAAATGAAGCCCTAGTGGCCTTACAGAATTATGATCCTGAGAATGAGGATATCTCGCCTGAGGATGCTAGGAAGATGGTGCTGGGAAGTGGGATATTGTTGGCTGAGGGATGGGATTTAGCATCTGCTTTCATTATAGATCAAATCAGAAAGCAGCCAGATCTTAAAATGGCTAGCGAAGTTCAGGTAGGAGACATGATAAAAGGATTTGGGTATAGCCCAAAATCTCAGGCTTTTGCAATGTGGAGACTAATCCCAAAAGACCAGAAGCCCCAGTTAGTAAATATTCAAGAGAATATGGTGGGCAATCAGATGGTGTGGTCTGTACAAAATACAGGGGACTTAGAAATCTCCCAAATTATGACACACTAGGCTCAATTGAATGAGGACAAGACCAAACAATTGTCTGAGGGGTATAGTACTTTGTTAGAAGAAACAAGAGCATTGTCTAAGGACAGAGATATGTGCCACATACAACTATACCAGTGAGATCAGATGATCAAGACATTAGTAGAAGAATTGGAGGCAAAGCCTGAGGTAGTATATGTACCTGCACAACCACCACCAATGCAGATTGAAGATAAGCCTAAATTAGAAGAGGCTGTGGAACAAAAGGTGGATGAAGACAGGGGAAATGAAATTTCTTTGAAGGCATTGAAAGGCATACTACAACATAGAATTGAGATCCTAAAATAAAAAAATGATGTTGTAGTCAATACATACAATAAATTTCCAGCATTGCATACTGAGGTAATGGGGTACCTTGCTATTCTTAACCCTTACTTCACTAAGTGGTCTACTAGGGAAAATTTGTTTGAGAAGTTGTCATCTTTACAAGCTATAAGAGCAGATTTTCCTGAAATAGTAAATGAAGTGGGAGATGAGATCAAAAGAGTCAATATTGCTCTCTCATTCTTCAAAGGAATATTGAACCAGATAGAGGTTAAATTGAGCCTCTTTTCAAATGATTTGAATAGGTTTATTCCTTCCTTAAGGGGATATGATGACCAATTAAAGGCTATAGATGCCTGGAAGAGTGATTTTGACAGCAAGATGCCTAGTGAAGAGGCTTTTCTTTTTGGAACAGATGTTGATATAGAGGGATTCAATAAAATATTGGATGAAGCCTTCAAAGCAGAGACTGCTATCAACAAGTTCCTACTTGATGTCAAGAACATCACTGATGCTAGATGGGACAGGAAAAAGATGCAGGTACAGAGTACTCAGGACTTCAAGTGGCCATCAGATGACAAAGTAAAGGCTTGGGAAGTTATGACTACACCAAAGAAAAAGAAGCATGTAGTTGAAGAAGAAATCTTGGATGATGAGTAGAGTGAACACTTGGCACTACACTGTTCAAGACAAGAGGGACAGTTATTACAAAAGGAAAATGTAGGTGAGTAGGCGAGCACAACTATCTGGAATCAGCATAAATACTACCAGCTACCATCTACAAATCTGATTGCAGTCGCCAGATCAAGAGAAGAACAAGAAATATCTATTTATATCTTTTTGACTCAGTCATTTCACCGCTTCTTCTCTCTCTTTATTTTTGTCTCTCTTGTAACTTTAGGGTTAGGTTTTCTATGACCATCCAAAGCTT
>MU224753.1:336220-347984 GCA_018584345.1 Thuja plicata
TCATAAGGCATCATATGTCCATGCATCCAAAATAATCAAATCTGTGACATAAAGAATAAAGTCCATAATGTCTATCATGCATCAAAAGTAAAGTATCATATGCTAAATCTATCATAAGCAGGAAACTGGAAAACTATGATGGGGTTCGGGGTGAGGCCTCATAGGTGAAAGTTGTCCCCTACACTCCTCAAGAAAATGGGGCAGCAGAAATGCTTAATAGGACAATACTTGAGAAAGCTTGGTGTATGATTTCCAATGCAGGTTTGGGAAAAGAGTTTTGGGCCAAAGCATGCAATACAGTGGTGTACTTAATAAATCAAAGTCCTTCGTCAAGATTGAACTTCAAAATTCTGGAAAATGAATGGAAAGGAAGAAGAGTTTCATACTCTCATCTTAAAGTCTTTGGCTGTCAGGCTTTTGTACATGTTCCTAAGGAGAAGAGAAGAAAACTGGATCCTAAATCACAACCTTGCATATTTGTTGGATATGGAGAAGAACAATTTGGCTTTAGACTTTGGAGTCTATCTGATAAGAAAATCATACGCAGCAGAGATGTAGTATTTAATGAGATGATATTTCCTCATTCTAAAGATAAAAATCCTGCCAGAGAATACATTCCTCTATTTGATATGATGGACAATGGATGTAAAAACTCTACCATCCACTCACATGTTAATCCTACATCTAATTCTCCAATCTCTGTTTTATCGACTATGCCAATGCTATCACAAAGTGCAGCATCAAGAAGATTGGCCAATAAAAATTCACATGACTAGAATCCTTATGGAAGCCATCATTCTATTCCTCCACATGATTTTGACTCCATCAAAGTCAATTCTCATGCTTCCCCTGCTCATGGCATATTGCAGCACAATGGAGGCAGTGATGATGACTCCTTCCCTGCTCACGGCAACATTATGTAGAACACCCACAGCCGACAGTTAATTCATGGTAGGGAGAATAGTTATGACACCCTACATAACCTATAGAACAGTCAAGGCACCCCGCAACACCTGCAGAATAGTCACATGGGTGGACAATTACTGCCCCCTCTCCACACCGAAACTCCCAGACACGTGCAGGGAGGAGCTGTTGGTGAAGGGACCAGAGGAGCTGTTGGTGAAGGGACTAGGGGAGTTGCTGGCATCATTCCCTCTCTTCCCACTACGCAGAACACTAATATGCCTCTCTCCCTCAATCAGAAATCAATAGATGCCATAGAAAAATCACGGCAGACATCCCATAAATCGATAGATGGTTGCTCTATTTTTGAACAGAACACTCACTTGGAGTCTCAAGGATTTAATAGCTTGGGTTTGAGACATACTAATACATCTTCTGAGAATGAAATGAAGAGACAGGGATTTAAACAGGGAATTAAACATTCAATTGGAAGAACTACAATCTCTGGTTCTCCATTTGAACTAGTTCAAGATCAAACCAAATATGTAGAACCCCAATTAAGGAGATCTACCAGAGAAAAGAAAATACCAGCTAAATACTCCAATTATGAGTTATTGTTCACTGAAGAAGCAGAGCCTTCAATTCTTGTCTCAGAATTCTTAGAACCATCAACATTTAAAGCTGCTCTCAAAGATGTCGATAATGAGAAATGGCAAATAGCGATGCATGAGGAAATGGATTCTTTACTCAAGAATCAGACTTGGGACTTAGTCTCTCTTCCGCCCAATCGAAGACCCCTTAGGAACAAGTGGGTATGCCAGATAAAAGAAGAAGATGAAGGCAGAAAATGCTTCAAGGCCAGATTGGTGGTAAAGGGGTTTGATCAAGAGAAAGAAATAGATTTTAATGAGATCTTCTCACCGGTTATCAAGATGACAACTATCCGGACTGTCTTGGGATTAGTGGCAATGTGGGATCTTGAGTTGGAGCAGCTTGATGTGACGACTGCATTCCTACATGGTGTTGTAGAAGAAGAGCTATACATGGAGAAACCTCAAGGATTCATCAAAAAGGGATAAGAACATCTTTATTGCAAGCTAAATCAAAGTTTTTATGGCCTAAAGCAAGCCCCAAGACAGTGGTACATAAAATTCAATCGCTTCATGGCTGAAAATAATTTCACAAGATGTGAATCAGACCCATGTGTCTACTTCAAGACACTTCCTAATGGTGAGTTCATAATTCTCCTTCTTTATGTCGATGACATGTTAGTAGCCAGCACACACAAAAGGATCATTAATGAGTTAAAGGAGAAATTGGCAAGAAAATTTGATATGAAGGACTTAGGGGCAGCCAAGAAGATTCTTGGCATGACAATCACAAGAGATAGGAAGAAGAGGGAAATTACCTTATCTCAAAAACAATACATTGATAAAGTTGTTGAGAGGTTTGGCATGGCTGATGCAAAAGTTACTCCTCTTCCTCTTGCTGGTCACTTCCGTTTAAGTTCTGAATTGTGTCCAATAACACAAGATGAAAACAAATTCATGGAGAAAATTCCTTATAAATCTGCAGTTGGAAGCATTATGTATGCAATGGTTTCTACCCACCCCGACATTGCCCATGTTGTGGGAGTTGTGAGAAGATTTATGAGCAATCATGGGAATGCTCATTGGGAAGCAGTTAAGTGGATACTACGATATCTAAAAGGAACTTCAGATTATGCATTATGCTTTAGGGGAAATAAAATTCAGCTGCAAGGTTACACTGATTCTGATCTTGCTGGAGACATGGATAAATGAAGTTCTACCACTGGATATACCTTCATGTTTGCTGGAGCTGCTATTATTTGGGCTTCAAGGTTGCAGCATTGTATTGCTCTTTCTTCAACAGAGGCTGAATACTTGGCTCTATCCGAAGGGGCAAGGGAAATGATTTGGCTACAATGATTGCTTGGTGACTTGAAAGTTCATCAAAATGAATATAATCTATTTTTTGACAACCGTAGCGCTATCTTCATGGCTCATAATCATTCATCTCAGTGTCGCTCTAAGCACATTGACGCACATGCTCACTTTGTTTGTCATGTAGTTGAAGAAGGAAAGTTGAAAGTTGTCAAAATTGATACCAAGATCAATCTGGCAGACATATTCACAAAGGTTGTTGCCAAAGAGAAGTTTGAAAGTGCAAGGACTTCTCTTGGGCTTGTAAAGAAAATATAAATCAGTACTTCAGTTGGGTATTGGGTGTTTAGTTGCAGCATCTAGTTGTCCTTTAGGTGGGAGTTTGTTGAGAGTTGAAGGCCAATAGTCTTTTGTCTCTTATTGTGACTCTTCGATTCCAAAAACTCTTCATTGTATTATTGCTGGAGTCTTTATATTTGCTGTAGCTTCTCATTTATAATTTGATCTTTCATATTAATACAATACTCTGTAGTCTGGACGTAGCCACTTTTGTGGTGAACCAGGATAAATCTCCTTATTGTGTGTTTGTTGATTATGTTTGTATCTGCTATTTTATTCTTCGCAATTTGATTCCTTTCATTTCCCATCATGTGTGTGGACACGACCGCTTGACGCTAGATTTTTCCTATCTATTACACTTCTTCCACATTTTTTCCATCTCACTCAGTACAGTCCTAACAATTAATCTCATATACTCATAATGTTGCTTGCACAAAAATATTATCTTATCCTGTTTAGCAACCGCAAGTTTTTGGAGCGAGGAATTGGCCATTTGGAATGTAAGTACAACAATTGCATTTGAGGTAGACATGAAGATCAAGGCTATGGAAGTGCCTGACACTCCTGAATCTCAATTAATCCTCATCATCCTCTTCTATGCATTCATTGGTTTTACATTGTTTATTAGTGGGGTAAACTTTTACATTTTTCCCTAAATCCCAAATTGGTTTTTAGCAAATCAGCAAAATTCATAATCTGGGATTGCATTGTGTAATAGGTGATTTATGTAGGAGTGAAATATTTATAATAGAAATGCGAGTGAGATAAAGTGTTGGAGGAGAAATCTCTAGAAAAGGAGAATGATTCCAAGAGAGAAAAGTTAAAGCCTATTCCAAGGGGATTTGGACAAAAGGATTTACCGAGAAGATCTAGACAAAAGAGTAGGTGAAGATGAGTACACAACATATTTTACTTCCCTTTTCTTTTAAATTTGGAGTTGGTTGAATTTTAGCTATTTTTGATAAATTCACACACTAAACATTTGCAGCATTGCTAGACATACATGTTCTACAAGTATTGTGATTACCTTTTCCCCTAAAAATTTTTTATTTTTTAATTTTAATGGTTTTCAATCATTTTGTTAAGGTATTTCCTAGTTTTTGGGCAGGACAATTCATACTTTTTTTTTTCAGAATCCAAATTTTTTTTTTGTATTATGAAAACAAATTAGGATTCACGAAAATTTGAAAGATGATTTGTGTATTTTATCATGTCAATACAGTGGCCCTGTAAATATTTTCCTTGATAGACATAATTTCCTTTTTAATCGAGAATGTTGAATGGGGATTCTCAATAGTTGTTGCCTTTTCAGATCTGTAAATTCTATACATGTTTATAACCAACTAGGAAGACAAAATTAGACTTGGACCTATTGCAATTTGAATATCAAATGATTTTTTCATATAAAATATTCTTAGTTGAAAATTTTTATAGAAAAAATTGTGTATCCTTTAAATTTTTCATTAATCCATTTGCAAACTTTGAATAGTTAATTGGACATTGAAAATTAATAGGACACAAAAGAAAAGAAATTGTACTAATACAAACATGAATTTTCCATATAATAACTTTTACTGATACAAACATGAATTTTCTATAAATCTAGCCAAGATCAGGCAATCAACTATTTACAGGAGAAAACATAATGCTAAATTGTGATTTCTAGAATTGAAACAAATAGGACCTAAAAATTTGGCATATGGCAGGTAAAACTTCAGGAAGAGCCAACACATCTAACAATTTTTTCAGGAACTGAGTTTCCTTTATCTCTAATCTAATATGCTTCAATCCACATTGATGGTGCATATCATTCACCTTTTGAATTTTTTGTTTGGTTTCTATCTTTACTCTTTACAATTATAATTTAAAACAAAAAATTAATGACATAAATATGAAAAACCCTTGTGTCACAAAATGTCATTACTCTTTACAATTATAATTTAAAACAAAAAATTTATGACATGAATATGAAAAACCCTTGTGTCACAAAATGTCATTTCCTGCAAAAATGGAAATATATAATTTTCTCTATTTTTTATAATTCTAATGAAATCAATAAATATATGTCATGGTTAAGGAAGATAGCTTCTTGAGCTTCAAATATATAGGGATATAGGGGAAAAGTGTCTCTAGATGCTTATATGTGCATTATCACAAGAAAAATCATTTACCTATATTTTGTGAACATCAAACTTCTGATTTTATTTTCTATCTACATTGCACTTCTCTCTTGTTTCCAAATTTCATCGATGGTTTTTGATGTTCATGATAAATCTTTGCATGTTCTTTAATTTCCCTTATTGCTAGATATAGAAAAAATTAATGAACAACCTGCAGGACATTCAAAGGAGTGGATGAACTTTACAAATGTATCCTATTTTCTGCTTGGTTCTCTTGTTTCCTTGGTATGCTATGACCTTCTCTCAAATTTTTTTTTAATCTATTACTTTATTGCTACATACTAATCAAAATGTTCAGTATAAATCTCAGAAAATCAAATGTATTAGAGAATTCTAACGTCATCTTAGTACTACTTGTTTGATAATTTAGTTTCTGAAAGATGAAGATTAAAATCTAAGGTCTACAAGTTGTAAGTTGTGAAGCTAAATTATATTTTTACACTCCCCAAATTTTTTTTTTTAATACTTCAATTTGTCTCAAGTATAGGACTATGGATAACATTTAGTAATATGATACTAAGAAATAATAAAATATATTAGCTACACTTTTAACCATATAAGAAAAAATCTACAAAAATATTCTAGTTACACTCGATTTTCCATGAGTCAACCCTCCAAATAATTTTATTCTCCAAAAAAAAATCCCTTTTTTAAAAGATTGTTGAATGCAATTTTAAACAGTTTTTTCACATTTAAATTTTGTATAATTTTCATTTCAGTCACATTTGAAATTTTAATGAATTTCACATCTTTTCAAAAGATTATTGGTTGTAGTTTTCAAATATTTTTTCCCATTCAAATGGTGTAAAAATTGTATTCAAGTTGCATTTTAAATATTAATCAATCTCCTGCCAATATTTGAAACCATTAAAAGCGGACAATTGACAATATATTTTATGAAATATGAAATCATGAGATATCTTTGTTGCACGACTACAAACATGAGGTTATTGGGATGTGCATAAAAGGCACAACTAGTTGCAAACTCATAGGAGAAAGGTAGGCAACATTTCTGTATTACACTACTATAAATGCATTCTACAACTTCATGTCATCAAGATAGATAACATTTACCCATTTCTTATACGTATTTGTGTACATTATCACAGAAGTTAGAAAATTAGTAGTGATTGTTAACTTCCACCATTTAGTTTGCAACCCTTACATTTTATCTTTTCCATAGGTGTTTTTCACGAGGGTCAACCTACCATTTCTTGTGCTCAATTTGTACACGCTTTGGTTTTGATTCATGATTAATGATGAACCCATATACCTCCAAAAAGGAAACACATATACTGTCATTTTAAACTGTATTTCAAGCATGACGGAGAGAAAACCTTAAATATGAAAGGCATTCAACAATTCTCATCATCCAGAATTCTATCTCTGTATCAATAATTTGTGAGGAATTGTTTCAAACAGTTGTGTCATGTTTAAGGTGAGACAAACTGAGAGATGCAAATAGTAGAAGTACGCTAAGAAGTAATGTTCCTAAATCATGAATATTCTAGACATCTGATATTATTTGAAATGTTTTGTGCATACGTAGAATTTGGTCCTAACTTGATCATCGAATTCTTAGGGGGGAGTATGTAGTTTATTTGCAATAAAATTAGTGGATATGGACGCTTTTCCTACTGCAAAATACAACAATTCACACATTCAAATCATAGTTCCATAACTAACATTTACTATCAAAGAAGGACTTAAATATTGAACTATGCTTAGCACACCAAAATTAGGGTTGTCCCATATACACTCAACATGTGAACCAAATATGTTGAACTCTTTCATTCATAAGCGATAGGCTGGTGAAGGACCACCTAGGCTAATCCCTAATTCAAATTTTTTTTGGCTTGTATTGACCTTAGCCAAGTCAGTAGAGTTTAGTTTTGACCTTAGAAGGTCTTCCAAGTGTGTACCTAGGTGGATTTGACTAGGTTCAATCCAACCTAGATATTTGTTGCTTTATTAGTGGTTAGTGGTAGATTAAGCCCAAGAGTGGGAAAATAGATCCAAAATCCTTCAAGGCTAGGGAAAGGGTAGAGATATTCCTAGAGAGGCCTCTAGGATGTTTTTATGTCATACTAGGTCGATTAGAGTTCATTAGAGTTTGTTTTATGCAAAGTTGTCAAAATGTTGCATGACAACATTTGACAGAATAGGATTCCTTTCAAAGAATGGTGGTGGTTAGCTAATGTAAAAACCTATAATCATGGGGAAGGTATATTTAGACATGTAGGATCCCATTTCCCAAGGCATATGATGTAATGAGTGACTTTGAATTTGAAGGAGAAGCTCTGAGTTCTGGTTTTTGCTGACAGTCGACTTGTTTTGAGTTTGAGTTAATAAATGGATTGAACAGAGTGATCTAGTGCCACATTAGTGAGGTAGAGATAGTTTTAAGAACTTTTCATTCATCATTGAATTTTTTTTTATTTCATTAGATTATCTTTTCAAATTGTTTTGTAAGTAGAGTAGTTGCTGGTGTTGTGTAGACAATTTTAGGAAGCATGGCTCCCCCATAGATCTACACAGTGAAAATCATCATGGACCAGAGCGATATGGAAGGGAATCCATTTTAAAGTGTACATATGGAAGGAAGATCTCAAAAGAGTAAGCTATCTAATTTTAAAGTCATGCCCTAGGCAATTTCAGTGTGCCCAGTTAGTGCATGACAGTGATCTAATGAAGTGTAATTGTAGGGAAAAGATTGGTAACATGAAACAAAGAATGGTTTCACAAGTATAGAGGTCCTATAGATACCTCTTGAGAGGATTAGGCATTGGCCAATCCATTAAGATAGATTTCCAAGTAGAAATCAGAAGACCACAAAAATAGCCATATTTTCCTTGTTAGCCCTAAATTCTAGGAACCTAATGTATGGATGCCCTAGAATCCTAAAACCACCAAAATCATTTGTATCTTGGAAAAGGGTGTCTGAATATAATAAAAATTTTGGGGTTGTTTGAGATTTTTGTGAGAGAAGTGGGAAAAACTCACTGATTAGGGCTAATTGACCTATTAGGCCTAAAATACCAAATTCAATGTTTGTCTTGAGATCATTTATTAAACCATTGATGAAATATTCTAATGGGATCTTATGGGAGGAAATAAGTTTCCTCAACAATAATTTCACCCGTTGCAGCACTTGTGATGTAATGGAGAGTAGAATGCACTTGGATTCTTCCAAGGTGGAGTAACAGATTGAAGAGCATTTGGTTGATAGTTACCCCCAAGTTGAAGCACATAGATTACCAACTCATATAGTGGTGTTGGAGATGTTCTAGACTAGCTAATACAAAGCTTGGAAGATCGTAGAGGAGAGAGTAGGGTCCTGTGAAGACAAGGAACTAGAAGTGTCCTAGAGGAGCTTGTGCAAGCACACCTTGGAGAGTTTATATCATAGGCACAAAGCACAAAATATTCATACCTTTGAGATGACCTTTAATCTATCCAATAAGGATTTTCTATCTTCCTGACAAGAAAAAAAGGTCGGATAACCTAGATAGTATCATATAATCCTTCTTACTAAAAACCTTATTACTCCATCTTATTAACTTACTATTATTTAATTTAAGGATTAATACTACTTATTCCTCTGTTAAATTTATTTGCACCTTTATTTTATTCAGCAAGAAATACATAAAATAACACCCTTTATTGTTTTCTAGAAAGGAAAGAAATTAATAGTAATAATGTTCTTCGAGCCCATCAATTGCAAGCTATAAATCATGTAACTATGTTTGGTTCTCAGTTAAAATTTATTTATATTTCCATTTAAATCTCCTATTCCTCCACAAAAATCCCCGCACTTCCTCCTCTATAGACCTCCTACTAAATCTAGTGCCTCCCACTTCATTTTTCTGCCAAACTCTCTGTAACTCCTAATGTATGGAATAAAAAATTTGTAAATCTATAAGACTATTCTCACTTCATTCTAGTTTCAAAAGTTGAGAACATACTTTACACTCATCAAATCTACAACATCCATCATGCCAACTCACTATACACTTCAACATTACTCAACAGATGTCAACATCGCTTTGATACCATATGAGAGAGTTGAATGCATGTGTTTGATGTTTTATTCAATCAGAAAATTCACCTTAAAAAGGTGTTATAGGAAGTAAAAAATTACCAATGGTAGGAATATAAACAAATGTAGTTGTATTCTGAAACATTTCTAAATATGCCTCCCATTGTTGTTTCCCGCTCGACGGGTTGATTTTTTTGTAGGAGCGTTGCCACCTAGTTTGGCTAGTTGAGGGGTAACCGGTGGGGGTGGGCTTCCTGTGGTGCTTCCGTAGTATACTGCCTCTTATGCAGATGTGGTTTATTTTGAAGTAGATATTTCCTATGATCTTCCTATTCCTGGGAGAGGAGGCATCTGTCCCAGATCTATAATGACTGTCTCTGTAAGTGACCCCTTAGTGGTAAATCTAGAAAATGAAATAATTGATGAGATCTTTAATATTGTAGAGGACTATTCCTCTAATGCTGCTATTTTTAGATTTAGGGGTTTTTGGCCCTCTCTATTAGACTGACATGCCTGGATTTTCAAATATTGGGAGCCTATTTTATTTGATATAGTTCAGATATTACCTGTGGCAAAGGGATTTTTTATCACAAAGTTTAAAAATGCTAAAGATAGGAATACTATTTTGTGTGATAGTTGTTTCTCTTGGGAGGATCGTTTCCCCCTGATGGCCAAACCTTGGCATCATGATTTTGATCTGATGACATGGAACTGATTGAATTTTTGAAGATATTAAGTTGATCACCAAAATGTAGAAAGATAATGCAAGACATTAAATCAGTTAATGGATTGTATTTCCATTGATGTCAACTTGATATAATCTAATCGGTTATAATAAAAGTGTCAAAGACTTGAGAGAATCAGAGAGAGAAATATTATGCTCTTAGTAATGCATAAAAGACAAGCATTCACTATGTGACTTCAAACACCGACAGACAGTGGAATGCAATGGACAAAGATAACTAAAATTCAAGTCACAGTGATGCTAAAGAAAGAACACCGACGAGCAGAATCACAAGCATAACCAAAAGTGAGAATCATAGTATAAAACGATGAACTGAATCATAGTATAAACCAATGAAGAAGCTTGAGGATAACTGAAGTGTTGAATGAAGCTATCAAAAATTTAAAAACCGAAATGAACTGGAGTTCAGAAATGACAAGATATCTAGCTGGCAGAGCTAAATATAGACTTAACTAGTAGTTATCATTGTTTTCATCGACAAGATAAATCCAAAGATAAGTAAAGGATTTAAAGTTGTTTTTGTCCAGTTGGAAAGAAGATATCTATGAGATAAAACATGAGTTTTTCTTTAAATCAAATTGGCTAAGATTGTGGATCACACCAAGATCAAGAAAATCAAGAACCTATCAATGGTGATATCATGTCTATAAAGAGACAACTTAATTCATTTTGAATTAAGGGAAGTGAATGAAAAAGAGGATGCTAAAGAGAAACTGATGAAGAACAACTTCATACAGTCATGATCAATCAAGCTGAGGAAAGAGCTAAATTTTTCTATGGACACTGAGCAACAAAGCACAACATCACCGAGCAAAATGGAGCAAAGGTATAAAAAGAGATATATTGATCAGAATATTTTTATGAGCTTACAGTAGATCTAAAAATCTGCAAGTATAAGTTGTATGGGTATGTGCACCAAGATGGGGGACTAAAAAGGTGCCAAATACCTTTTTGGCCCCCATCTGTGCTTAGGGCGCATGCCCTATAGGGTGTACGCTCTATAGGGCACATGCCATATGGCTTGGAGTACCCAAGCCATAGGGTGCACGCCCTATGGTTTGGGAAATTCAAACCATATGGCGCGTGCCCTAATTTCTTTTATAAAGAGTTTGGGCAGCCACTTTGTGGCTTATTTTTCTTCTCCAAAGTCGTGGCTTGTTATTTTCCTCCTCATAAACACATGTACGCAATTTATTGTGAGGTTTTCTCCATCAAAGTGAAGCAAAAATGGCTCCATGACATCAACAAGGTCAAACAAGAAGTAGAGGTAAGTGATTCTACAACCATGAATTCTATTTGCTTTAAAATTTAGGTTTAATTTTTAGTTTTTCTTCAAATTTGATTGTGAAATTCTCTTGTCTTAAATTTTATTTTTAATTAGAGTTTTAAAATAGATTTTCTTTTAATTGCCAGGAAGGAATGATCTCCCCACATAAAATCCTCAACCAAACCCTCCATCTTCTCCTCATGAACAAATGGATGCTGAAAATAACCAAGAAAATGAACCCTAGCCACTCTCACCAATTGAGAAACCTCCTCTTGGAACACATGAAAACTTGATAAACCAAATAGAAAATGAGAAAACAGAAATAGAATCTTTAATTAGGAGGTTAAAAGATTCTATTGGTACAAATCCTAGAAGGGCAACACTTTC
>MU224753.1:364954-381028 GCA_018584345.1 Thuja plicata
TCTCTCACTCTCCTCCTCTCTCTTGCTCTCCCTCCCTCCTCTCTTTCTCCCTCTCTCTCTCTCTTCCCACCTCTATCTCTCTTCCTCTCTCTCTTCCCACCTCTCTCTCTCTCTCTCTCTCTCTCCTTCCTTTTTTGATTTTGTGTCTAATATAGGGCGTACGCCCTATAGTGCAAATTCCATATAGGGCGTACGCCCTATAGTAAGTATAGGGTATGCGCCCTATAGGGCATGCGCCCTTTTAATGACATTGAAGTTTACCAAGGCTAAGGCTTGGATTTGCCTTGGGGTTCCAACCCAAAGGCTTGGAGGATTCAAACAGGCCTGAGAAGTGTTTTTCAACAAACATACTAAAAAATAACATTTTTTCTTGTGTGCTCCCTGTCAGGTTTGCATGTGGCTCAATAATAATAAAATAAGATGACATGATATTGTAGATCTCTCTAATAGCTATCTAACCATGTAATTTATTTTCAATTCTCATTATGTTAAGCATTTCATCTCTAATTTCTTTTCTAAGTATGTCCGATTTTTGTCAAAAACCAACGTATATTCATTTGGGCTTAGATTTTGTCTTGTTCATCGAATTTTGAAAAAAATTACATTTTCAGAAACTAGACTGCATTCTACACACTTTAAAAAAAAAGAAGTTTTAATTTTCAATTAGTTTTCTTTGATTTCTAGGGGGAGCACACAAAAATTTCATGTTTTCAGGATGTGTCTACTTCGAAAAATGGTAAAAAATCACACTTTCATAAAAAAAAATTAGCAGAAAAATATGGGATAAACTAGATGGTGTTAGCTAATTTCTCACTGGAGGGATTCATTTATTTTTTTTAAAAAGTTATCATTTTAGGGGGAGCACACCAGATGCTATGTTATATTTTTCACAAAAAATAGGACCACTTTTTGTGCTCCCCCTTTTTGAGGGCCTTAATCTCCACCATTTCTAAAAAAAATTAGTAGTTTAGATACTAGATTCGGAGTAAAACAACTCTTGTTTTGGTCACATTTTAAAATTTTGAGTGTAAGTATCCTCAATTTCTCGTTGAAGTTCAAAGTTTGTTGATTTCAGAAAAAAAGTGGCATCTTATACCCCCTTTTTGGTCCCCAATCTTTGTGCACTTACCCATATGTGAACTGATCATACTGTTTCATTTAAACCATTGATTCAGAAAATCTCTTAACTTGGTGGGATTTAAAGACCCTTTATATATTGAGATACATCCCAAGGAGTATCAAAAATTTTGATCATGAAGATAGAATGAGATGCCAGATACCTATTGACAGGCCAAGTGAGTTTTTGATAGAGGAAGGTAGCATAGAGATGCCCAATATCAAGTGACAAACTAAAATTTTAAATACTCTAACAAGGTCACACCTAAAAATGTGTTTGTAACCTTTAACAAGGTTGGATCTTCACCGAGCTCACTTCAGAAGAGTGAAAAATTTGGGTTACCGATCCCAAGTGGTTTTTCCCTTAACAGGGTTTCCACGTTAAAAATCCATGTGTCATTGTGTTTATGAGTCATTATTTTAGTATTTTTCATTACACATAGCTTAACTGGATTGATCGGTATACTCTAGATAATTTACTGTCTTTTGGTAAATTAGTAGACTGCTATTTGGTAAACATAAAGTATAAGGTTTAACAAAGCATTTGGAGCAGTAGTAGTTTGATAATTGTATTTGGAGGCATTCATCTTATAGGAATGAAGATAACTAGAGGCTTAATATTGCGGTACTAAGGTTTTGGCTTGATTATAGGAATATTTTTGAGGCCACTAATTCACCCCCCCTCCCTCTCAGTTATTACTAACATTTGGTATCAGAGCTTGTGTGCTTAAAAAGGGAGTTTAACATCTCAAAGGAAAAGATCACAAGATCAACATACGAGATGTGCCCAAGTTGAATAAAGACAACTTTGCATCATGGAAAAGAAAAATAAGACTCCACCTATCAGGTATTGGAAATGGTGTTACTCAATACCTTGATACTGAATATGTGTTGCCTACAGGACCTCATAGTCTTGAGAAATTAAGAGAAAAGCATGAGCATAATTGTGTGATGATAGAACTTACCTCATCCCTCTCCGATGTTGAGTTTGAAGATGTCAAAACCTGCACCTTTGCAAAGAAAATATGGGATAAGTTGAAGCTGGTACATGGAGGAGATGCTAATGTACTAAGAGTCAAGGTAGAAAGCCTAAGAGCGAGGTTTGATGACCTATGAATGAAAGAAGGAGAAAACATCACTGAATATAGTTGCAGAATCCAAGAGGTAGTCAATGCTATCCGAGGAGTTGGAGGTGTAATTGAAGAAGAGATAGTGGTAAGTAAAATATTAAGAACCTTACTACCTGTATATGCTATTAGAGTTTCTTCTATTCAAGAAATGAGAGCAATTGCAAACAATACAGTTACTCTAGATAGTATGATTGGTAGACTGATTTCATTTGAGATGAATAACATTTGATAATAGTGTCTTACCATCTATAGAATCTGCATTCAAATATTCATTAAAAATAAGAAATTCAATTCATGACATGCTATTAGAAATGATAGTGAAAGTGATACTGAGGATCAAGGACTTGATGAAATTGAATCACTAATGGTAAGACGTTTGCAGAGAGGCAAAGGTAAATACAAAGGTAAATTACCACTTGTATGTTTTAATTGTAAAGAGGGTGGACACTTTGCTGCAAGATGTCTAAATAGAGGAAAAGATTACATAAGTTATTACAGATCATATGAGAAGAAGTTTGATAGAGGTGATAACAGAGATTAGAAAAGAAACCAACAACCTGACAGAAGAGATACCTGAGACTAAAAGGATAAAGAGAACAAATCTTGTTACCTAGCTAAGAACGGAGCTGATGACACTGACACCGAATCAGAAGAAGACATTGAGATGGTATTTGTAGCCATGAAGGATGAGTCAGATGAAGATGAAGAAAGGTATGTAGAAATTGAACTCATATCTAAAGTTAGTAAGAATGCTTTCTGGATCATAGATATTGGCTGCACTCACCATATGACTGGTGATAAACAAAAGTTTCAGACTTTTGAATACAATAATGGTGGTTCAGTGAGAATGGGTAATAATACACCTTGTCCAGTTGAAGGTAAAGGGACTATAATGTTGAATAACTTGATCAAATTTGAAAATGCTTACTAGGTAAAAGGACATAATTATAGGGTATGTGCAGGATCATGGTATGCCAAACTGGGCCTTAAGTGGCAATGAAAATTTGGAAAATCAGGGTTAGGAAAGTTGACGTAAAAATTTGGACAAGTTATCAATCTTATATCAAAAATGTGTAAGAAGAGAATCTGTAGAAAATTGAATCTAGTTTCTAAGCTACTATCCCTTCTTTAAAAAAAAATATTCTACATGGTGAAATTTCAAATTTCAATGCAGTAGCATGAAAATTTCAGGAAAAAGATAAGAAGGTGTATGTCTGACCACCTTAAACACAATCAAATGATAATATTTTTTTACAATATTCTACATATAAGTAGTAGAATCATGTTTGGATGTGACGCATATTTTTTGTAATTTTTTTCCAAGTAAATAATTAATTATGATTTTTCTACTACAACTTTTCTAGAATATAAAAAAATGTCATGTCTGGCCACCTTAACTAAGTCTAAAATTCATCAAATTGAATTTTTTTTAGTTTTTAATTGTAGTAGGAAAATCATAGAATGTGACTCATGTTTTGGATTTCAAAAATGTTATACCATTTGAAATTTATAGTTATTTTTTAATCAGTCTATCAATCAACACTAAAAAGATAAGAAGTAGGCGTATGTCTGACCACCTTAAACACAATCAAATGATAATATTTTTTTACTAGATTCTAGATATAAGTAGTAGATTAATGTCCGGATGTGATGCATAGTTTTTTGTAATTTGTTTCCAAGTAAATAATTAATTATGATTTTTCTTCTACAACTTTTCTAGAATATAAAAACTCTCATGTCTGACCACCTTAACTTAGTCTAAACTTCATCAAATGGAATTTTTTTTGTTTTTTTCTTGTAGTAGGCGAAGCATAGAATGTGACACATGTTTCAGATTTTAAAAATGATATAACATTTGAAAGTTATAGCTATTTTTCAATTAGTCTACCAATCAGGACTTCTTTTTCACATCACCACTTTTTGGCATACCATGATCCTGCACATACCCTGTAATCTGTTAAGTGTTTCACAGCTGGACAATTTAGGTCACCAAGTAGCATTTAAAAATAAGAAGGCAAAGATCTTCAATGAATCAGGAAGGTTGATTGGAATTGGTGAGTAGACAAAAGGTAACCTTTTCTATTTTGATGACACTAACACCACTTCTTTGATGGCTAGAGACGAAGACATATGGTTGTGGCACAAAAGGTTGTGTCATGTGAACTTTGACAACATGATAAAGATAAGAAATAAAAGGAATGTCAGAGGCTTACCGAGCATGACTAAGCCTGAGCATATCATGTGCAAGAATTGTCTAAAAGGTAAAATGACAAAGTCTAGTTTCAAGAGTAAATTACATACATCTAATGCAATTCTAGAATTAGTCCATACAGATCTATGTGGACCCATGAGGAAAAAGAGTTACTATGGAGATAGGTATTTCATTCTCTTTGTTGATGATTATTCTAGAATGATGATAGTAATGTTCTTAAAAGATAAATTTGAAGTATTCAAGATGTTTAAATGGTATAAAGCTATGGTAGAAAAATAAAGTGAAATGAAATTGAAATGCTTAAGGTTAGATAGAGGAAGGGAATTTACTTCAGATGTATTCACTAACTATTGCAATGAGCATGGAAGTAAAAGACAGGTTTCTGCACCGAGAACACCACAGCAAAATGAAATCGCTGAGAAGAGAAACAAATCAATTGTTGACTGTGCAAGAACATTGATGATTGAGAAAAGCATCACTCAAAATTTATGGAGGGAAGTTGTCATTACTATTGTCTACACATTGAATAGAGTTCAATTGAAGGACACAAAGAAAACACCCTATGAGCTTTGGTATAGTCATACACCCAATGTAAGTTACTTCAAAATCTTTGGTTGTCAATGTTATATTTTTAATGATGATAGAAATCGAAAAATTGACTCCAAAAGTGAAGAAGGTATCTTTCTAGGGTACTCAACCAAAAGCAAGGCCTATAAGTGTCTTAACAAGTCATCTAACAAAATCATTAAAAGTGCAAATGTGAAAATAGATGAATTTGCAGAAAAGAATGATAAGGAAAGAAGAAAAGAGCTGGAGGACTAAAATAGATTTGTTTATACAGAACCTCACTCTACCTAAGCAATAGTTTATCGCTCCTAAGAAATAGAATATTGCACCGGAGCATCAGGATGCAATTACAAAAAATTAGGAAAATCCTCAAGATGATGTTCCAAACAATGAAGATTAGAATGAAGGTCAAGAAGATGATCAGAATGATGAACACAGAGCTAAACCAAAACTTTCCAAGTATGTCTGAAGACATCATCCACAAAATCAAAACATAGGAGACAAGAAGGCTAGAACAAGAACAAGAAGTAAGTCACTAAACACTCGATGTTTACTTTGTCATTTTGAGCCTAAATCTATTAATGTTACACTTGAGAATGAAGAATGGGTCAGTGCAATGAACGAAGAAATAGAGAAGATTGAGAAGAAAAATACATGGATGCTAATATTGAGACCAGATGACAAGAATGTCATCGGTACCAAATGGATATTCAGAAACAAGCTGAATGAGAATGGAGAAGTCACAAGAAACAAAGCAAGGTTAGTATGCAAGGGGTATGCACAAGAAGAAGGAATTGATTATGGAGAAACCTTTGCACCCATTGCTAGACTAGAGGGAGTTAGAATCTTACCTTTTTATGTTTCATTTAAAGGATTCAAGGTATACTAGATGGATTTCAAATCTACATTCCTAAATGGAATACTGGAAGAATAGGTATACATTGAACAACCAGAAGGGTTTGTTGATCCAGACAAGAGAAAAATGGTATGTAGGCTACATAAAGCCTTGTATGGATTGAAACAAGCACCGAGAGCCTAGTATGAAAGACTTCACTCATATCTCATTAGTATTAAATTTGTTAGAACAAGTGAAAATAGCAATCTGTACTTAAAAGAAGATACCGATGGTAAAATTCTAATTGCTTAAATTTTTGTTGATGATATAATTTTTGGGGGAAATGAAATGTTTTCCAAATCCTTTTCTAATGAAATGAGAAAAGAGTTTGAAATGTCTATGTTTGGATAGATCAAAATATTTCTTGGTCTATAGATTCTTCAACAAGATGCAGGCATATATATCACTCAGACCAAATATATCAAGGAAGTGCTAAAGATATTCAAGATGGAAGATTCCAAACCAGTTGGAACACCTATGGCTATCGGATGTAAGCTCACCAAAGAAGACAAATCAAATGAGGTAAATCAGACCTTATATAGATCAATGATTGAAAAACTAATGTATGTTGTTCATACCAGACCAGATATAGCACATGTAGTTGGAATAGTTGCGAGATTTTCTGCTAAACCCAAAGAATCACATATGACTATTGTCAAGAGAATTTTTAGATATCTGAAGAACACCGAGGACTATGGATTATGGTATAAAAGAGAAGGAAAATTTGATCTACAAGTCTATATAGATGTTTATTGGGCTGGAAACATTGATGACAAAAATAGCTTAACTCGAGGAGCATTCTTCATGGGTGACAGACTTGTCACATGGATCAACAAGAAGAAAGGATGCATCTCTCAGTCTACTGTAGAATCAAAGTATGTTTCTGCTACTAAAAAATGCTACAATATTGTATAGATCAAACAATTACTAGACGGTATGCATATGAAGATTCTTGAACCAGTAATCATTTATTGTGACAATACTAGTGCAATTCACATTTCTAAGAATCTAGTCATGCGTGCTAATACTAAGCATATAGCTTTCAAGTATCACTATCTTAGAGAACAAGTGCAAGCAAAGGAAGTGACACTGCAATATATTCAATAAAAGGAACAACTAGCTGATATATTCACCAATCCATTACCGACGGATACATTTGAGTACTTGAGACAGAGACTAGGGGTCCAACCCTTGTCTATTGGTCAATAAGATTACTAGGAGTTTGCATCATCCTACAAACAATGAGAAGATAATTCATGTTGATGCACAACCAAGATGAACAACAATAGATACATTTGTACACAGCAAGGTACAAGTATGCACCAAACACTAGATACATTGTAATGCTGATGGATAGAGAAATTCAAGGAATATATTATGTAAAGGCATGGAACATGATATAGATGATTTTTTTTGGCATTGTTGTCAAATGGAGAGATTATCTCATTATCATTAGGAAGAGATTATTTCGGGAGAGATTATCTCATTAAATCACAATGGATAGATTATCTCATTGATCAGAAAAGATTATATTATTCATAAAGTGAAGTTCCTGAAAATTACAAAGGGAGAAAAATTGATTACATATGAAATATCCATCTAAGGGAGAGAAGTATCTAAGGTAGAGAGTTAATACAAAGAGAAATATTGTTTTCAAAGGAAAAAGATATTATTTTTGAGGTTTAGAATTACCACCCCAACTCAGGCATTGGGGCTTTGACAGTACTCTATCCTAACAATGGAAACCTTCTCTAGCTGTGGGTGGACTATGATTGAGGAGTCTCTAGATTCTAGGTTGGTTCCTATTTTATATGGGATATCACCTCCTGATTGGTAACTTAATGGGGAAAAGGGAATAAGGAAGCTTTGAAAACAAAATTGGAATTAAAAGTTCTGTGATACACCAAAATTGGGGTCAAACTTTCTTTGGACAATAATGTAGAAAACCCTAACTTATATGCTTAAGCTTGGTACTTTAGATCTCTGATCAACATATAGGCTAAACAAATCTTACTACTAGGGTTGAACCATGAATAGCTTGATTAATCAGCAAACATACAGATTTCTTACAAGGCTTTGAATTGTTGATTACCTATGGAAGGAATATAGAACTCACTTCTTTCATATATCAATTTAATAAAACACTTGTAAGACAAGATGAAAACAAGATGTGAAACCCAAAATCAAAAGCATATAGAAAAAGAATGAAATTTCTGTTTTATTATCCTCCAAAAATCTGACAGAATAGGTTACAAGGATGGTATCCAAAACATCTTAGGAACAAAAATCTCACCATATGCCTCTTCTCACCAAATTCTGCAACCCTAGATACAAAATTCATAAAAAGGTCTACAGGAACAAATAGTTCACTGAAAGCACCTCCTCTCTAAATTCTACCCCCCTAAAAATGAATGAGAACTTCATTAATATAGCCTCCAAGGCTCAATTTTGAAAATCATCTCTCCTCAAAACAAAAAGATAATCCTGAATCAAAGGCCTAAACAATGCCTATAAATCAGCCTCCAATCAAGCCCCCCCAAAATTTTACCTCAATCCCGAATTTCAAGGCATGACTCATGCCTCAAATTA
This sequence comes from Thuja plicata, assembly GCA_018584345.1. Taxonomy (NCBI): domain Eukaryota; kingdom Viridiplantae; phylum Streptophyta; class Pinopsida; order Cupressales; family Cupressaceae; genus Thuja; species Thuja plicata. The sequence continues at coordinate 373,464 of MU224753.1, forward strand.
AGCCCTTGAGGCTAAATTCGAAAATGAGTACTCCTTAAACTTTAGGTCTCCTAATGTTGATATACTTGATTTACATCTTTATATCAATATACAACATTGATATCTTGGGAGACCTTAAATCTATTACAATATAATTTAATATATAACAAAATATATATTAAAACACAAAGATAATACTAAAAATCCCAAACTACCATCTTATATTATAAAACCCTAACTATACTTAAGAAAACTCTAACTTTAGTAAAGTTGATACCATAGCGAATATCCATAAACATATCTTCACCCATCGTGGCATAGGCTTGGCTGGCGTGGCACTTAGAGAAGTCTATCGTGTAGGGCAGTCTGTTGCAACATTAAATCCTTCTGTCAGGAAGATTTAAAAGCTTACTACATTTCAACATAGGCATTTTGAAGGTTTCATTTTCATTTTGTAGTTTGTTTCTTGAGAAAAGAGATTAGGGTTCTTCTTGCTTGACACTACCATGTCATCTATAAAAAAACTGTAGCTTCACCTCCTGTGATGTTTGAGTTCAAGCTCAGGCTCTACCTCTTCAACACTGGAATCAACTATTGTTTATTATGCCTTTAATAATGACATTTTGCATATGTCCTTTGAGTGGTCTTTGGAGTTTTACTATCATAATCTGAGAGCTCGGGCTCTGTATTTCTGCATGTTCTTGGGTAGCTATTGACTGCAAACTTTCAAACTGAAGTCAACCTTGAATACCACAAGTCACTATGTGTTTAATAAAGATCTCAAGCTATTAATACTATGGCTTTTCTTTGCATTTTGTTACTATATTTGGGTTTTCATCCACGGTTTTTCAGTTTAGGGAAACTTGGAGTCAACCTTGCTTACCATATGGCGCTGTTATGTATTTTTGCAAGAAGCTCGGGCTCTACATTTCATAATGGAGTTTATATGCCATAATATATGGTGCTATCCTTGGCTTGGATTCTCACCATGGGTTCTTCTCTAGAATTTATCCATGATGACTTAAACTGTGATAAAGAGCTCACCCTTTTGCTGATGTCGCAGACTCTTAACTGGAGCTTCAAGCTATATAGTGTTGCTTGTGCGTATGTACACTAAAATCAGGTCCACCATATTTTGATTCATAACCTTACACATAAGTCACCCTCTATTTAATCATTTGTCATTTGAGTTTTTGTGTAGCATATCTTTTGAAATACTTCAGTTGTGGCTTTAACACTAATGGGTCTCCACATTTTTTGTAATAATTTGCTGGTTTTTTTTCCATTATTTTACTCTCCTACCATTAGTCACCTTTTTTCTCAAATCCTACTTTTAGATAAGTCTTTGTTGTTGGCTGGGCAGCTCGAGCTTGTATTATGCATTTGGGAGTAACCATATCTAGTCACCTTATTTACTAGATGTCTATATCATTGTCAACCTAGGTTTTGTCACCATGATATCCTTTCATTCCATTCGGTTTCTTTGATGTACTTGGAAACTATTTGGCTTGTCTATTATCAATAATTGTTTGAAACTCCAAATATGTAGTTTCTTTATGTAGAAAATAGAAGTTAACAGCATGTAAATACACTCTTTATTCCATTTTTTTGCAAAACACCACCCATGGGGTTTGAGCACGGGCTCATGACACCTATGGGAAACATTTCTAACATGAAGTTTATCCAAATATACACATCTCATTTTTTGTATCTGCTTGGCTCCATCCCCTACATACACTAAACTTCCAATTTACATTAAGCTGATGAATTTTGTACTTGTTTAATGCCAACAGTTTATAAACCATGCATATTCTTTTCTTTTCCTTTTCTCCTGCAAATTTATAACAGGATTTGATAATATTTTTTTCACTCTCCTGACATCTTCATATTGGCATTAGATCATAGTGACATATCTTTTACATCATTAGACAGCATTGTCATTTTATTTTTCATTAAATATGCATTGTTTAAAAACTACATCTTCATAGGCACATGAATCAAATTGGATGTCACTGTAGTACAATCATTTTCTTTCACATCAATGTTGAATTCCACATATTAGTACATCTCTTTCTTGCACATGCATCTTATAATATCATCATCGTACTCTACATATTTCTAGTAATGTCATTAAACTTATAACAGCATGCAACAACCTTGTATCAACTATTATGAACTGCATCTTCCTTTTCTCTTTTAATAATGCATGGTTCAAATATAGTAAGGAATTCATAAAGATATGTCTCTTTGATGCTATTATTCTGTTATTGCAGATGCATATCTTTCCATTGCATTGATGTTATTAGTAAATATGAAGTCCTGGAAGTTTGATTGATGAATGGTGTTCTTTAGTGAGCTATGTATTGCTTAGATCCAATTGGATCTAACATCTTTTCCTCCATGATGATGTAGGAAACAGGACCAACAGAAGACCTAGGATGCAGGAGAGACAGAAATAAGACCAAGACATGAAGACTTTAGATGACACAGATGAACAACTCCAGAAACTAGAAGACCTCTTAAAGGCAATACATAGATCCCTAGACTTCATCATGCCTTTCTCTTACTTTCTTTTCTAATATGTCCTTTACATTTCAGTATGCAAGATGTAACCTTGAAGGAACACTTGTCTAATACATTCAGTTTGAATGCATAATGTAATGATCATTTATGAATTTGAAATTTTGAACTTGATCACTACTTAGGGTACAATGTAATCTGATAATAAGAATGTAATAGAAATGTATTCATATTCATTAGTTGCATAGTAATGTCAAAGAGATGTATCTTTATGCATATTTTTTATTGTTATGATTTCTATCCCACATGTGAAAAATTTGGGTAACAATTCTGGTGACCTCTGATGGATGTCTACCTGCTTGATATTGGGACCAGTAGCCTAAAATAGTCCTTTGCACATTGAGTCTGTTAATAAGCTATGGAAACCCTAAACCTAGTCTGTGGATATAAGAAAACTATTTCCCAATGATTGCGTGTATGTTTATGATTTGTGGTAGTGAAGAAAAAAAACTTCATTATCACAAATTTTAAATGTATTCTTGATCATCGAGGAATGATTTCCTTATGTTTGCAGATTTTGATAGCAACCTTAGAAGACCTTGCAAACTTGAAGACTTATTAAAAACTGGGAAAACTAAAACTAAAACTAACCTAATTGTGCTTGAAAACACTTATTGAAAACTAGAAAACTAACCTACTCTAACCTAAATAGCCACAAGACACACTAAACAAAACTATTTACTGGTTTATTGAAATATTTTCCTTTTCTCTTCAAATTGCAATGATGAACATGCTTATTGGTAAATGCAATAAAACTGAATAATGAAGCATATTTGACCAGCTCATGTAATATTTCATGGAGAGAGGAAGTGTCTTGACTTACTTCACTCTAGTGGTGGAAGAAAATTGAATTAGCATGTTGTACTGAATCTTCCTCATCAACCTCCTCACAAAAAGGAGTTGCTATAAATGAGGACTCTTCTCTTCTCTCCAATAGGGATGGATACCGGATTGGACAACCTCTTGTGAGTATGAGTCTGGGACCCTCCTTACTAGTTTCTTTACTTTCCTCTAGTTCCTCATGGCTTTCTTGCATCATTGACAGCCATGTCAATTCCTTCTCCATGGTCAAAACATCATCATCTTCTGTCAAGTCATCTAGGAGCTCATCAAAACTACTGATCTCCTGGAAAATAGAAGCACTTGGTTTCAGCTCGCATTCTTGCACATAATTATTAGAAAGAGTATCCTCAAACATAGAGCACCTTTGAATAGGCACAAACTCTAACATTTCAATCTTTTCACATGAATCTGCAATAATGTTGTCAAAACACTCTTCTAAGCTTTGGTCAGCTTCTTGATCATGAACACTTTGTTGTGCTAATGTGACTAGAATCTCCTCTTCCTTCTCTTGATCAACAAAAGAGGGTAACTCCTCAAAGAGAAGTTCAACCATCTCTTCTTTCTCAAAAGAGTCTCCTATATCTTGGGCCTCTACTACTTGTTCTATCATATTTGAAATAATCACCTGCTTCTCAGCTCCCTGATCTGGAGATGACTCACATGGAACCACCTTGATAAGATTTGGCATTTGGAAGCCAAGGTGCTTAGTCCATGAGGGCTTCCATGACAACTTGGTTTCTTTCTCATCTGGCTTAGCTACATTACACATCTCTAACTGAGAGTCAATAAAGAGGGCTAGTTGACCATGCTCAATCAAGGGCTCTTGTAGGGGTTGTCTTACTTCTTCTACAGGCTTATAACTTGGAATATCCATCTTGGATCTTTCTTGGATTGTAGGCTGACTAAGGGCACAAGAAGCTGCTTGAGCTTCTAGCTCTTGTAATTTTGTCATTAACTGCCTCATTTGTTCCTCTTTAAATGCAACTTGCTTGGCAATAAACTCCTGCTCGTACCTTTGAGCCTCCATCTCTTGCTCGTGTATGTGAGCTTGATAAGATATCTCCTCTTGATGCATGCCATACTCTTGCTCTTTCTCCACAGATCTCATTTGTTCTTGAAATTTCTTCAGAATATCATGAAGGCTCATGTTTGGAACATGCTGAGGATAATTTTGAGAATCATCAAAGAAACTCCTTTGTGGCTGCTAATATGCATGCTACCAAGAAACTTTCTGCTGGGCTAGAGGGTGATAAACATGAGATGAATGTTGTCCTTCAAATTCTAGAACAAAAACAAAAGCAGGGTCGTACTGATATGGTTGATATTGAGAACATGTAGAAACATCTTCATAAAATGGAGGATAGTAATCCATCTTAGGCACCAAATCTGCATAAAACTAGTATATATAACCTTAGAGTTACTAGATATGCATAACACTGACCTCCTAAAGGCCTGCAACCTGCTAGATGCATATCAAAACAAGCAAGAAATGTGAAATCTATGACCTCGTGTCCCACTGGGCATGCCAAAAATTGTTGAGGTTTAGAATTACCACCCCAACTCATGCATTGGGGCTTTGACAGTACTCTATCCTAACAATGGAAACCTTCTCTAGCTGTGGGTGGACTATGATTGAGAAGGAGTCTCCAGATTCTAGGCCAGTTCCTATTTGATATGGGATATCACCTCCTATTTGGTAACTTAATGGGGAAAAGGAAATAAGGAAGCTTTGAAAACAAAACTGGAATTAAAAGTGAGGTGATACACCAAAATTGGGGTCAAACTTTCTTTGGACAATAATGCAAAAAACCCTAACTTATATGCTTAAGCTTAGTACTTTGGATCTGTGATCAACATATATGCTAAACAAATCTTACTACTAGGGTTGAACCATGAATAGCTTGACTAATCAGCAAACATACATATTTCTTACAAGGCTTTGAATTTTTGATTACCTATGGAAGGAATATAAAACTCACTTTTTTCAGATATCAATTTAATAAAATAGTTGTTAGACAAGATGAAAATAGGATGTGAAACCCAAACTCAAAAGCATATAGAAAAAGAATGAAATGTTTGCTTTATTATCCTCCAGAAATATGACAGAATAGGTTACAAGGATGGTATCCAAAACATCTTAGGAACAAAAAGTTCACTATATGCCTCTTCTCACCAAATTTTGCAACCCTGGATACAAAATGCATAAAAAAGGTCTACATGAACAAATAGTTCACTGAAAGCACCTCCTCTCTAAATTCTACCCCCCTAAAAGTGAATGAGAAGTTCAGTAATATAGCCTCCAAGGCTCAATTTTGAAAATCATCTCTCGTCCAAAACTCTCCTCAAAATAGAAAGATAATCCTAAATCAAAGGCCTAAATAGTGCCTACAAATTAGCCTCCAATCAAGCCCCCGCCCCCCACCACCCCCCCAAAAAAAAAAAAAAAATTAGCTCAATCCCCAATTTTAAGGCATGACTCATGCCTAAAATTAAGCCCTTGAGGCTAAATTCGAAAATGAGTACTCCTTAAACTTTAGGTCACCTAATGTTGATATACTTGATTTACATATTTATATCAATATACAACATTGATATCATGGGAGACCTTAAATCTATTACAATATACTTTAGGGTATGTGGAAGATCATGAGGGGCCAAACTATGCCCTTAAGTGGCAATGAAAAATCAACAAATCAGGGTTAGTCAATTTGACGTGAAAATTTGAACTAGCTATCAACCTAATACCAAAAAGTTGTAAGAATAGAATCTGTAGGAAATTGAATGTAGTTTCTAAACTACTAGGCCTTTTCTGAAAAAAGATTAATATAATTGGTGAAAAGTATAGATTTCAATGCAGTATTACAAAACTTTCAGGAAAAAAATAAGAAGTAGGTGTATGTCTGACCACCTTAATCATGATCAAATGATAATATTTTTTTATAAGATTTTAGATATACATAGTAGACTCATGCTCTGATGTGACGCATATTTTTGTGTAATTTTATTTGGAAAAAATAATTAATTATGAATTTCTGCTACAATGTTTTCAGATTAAAAAAACTCTCGTGTTTGACCACCTTAATTTATTGAAAACTTTAGCAAATTCAAAAAAAAAAAAATCCCTTATAGTAGGCAAAGCATAGAATGTGACGCATTTTTCAGATTTCAAAAATGTTATACCGTCTGAATGTTATAGTCATTTTTCAATCAGTATATAAATCAGCACTTTAGAGGTAACTCAATTAGAAAATAAATAATAATTACTTACCGAATTCAAAATTTGACAGCAATTATATTCATAGAAAGCTGATAATCTCCTAAAATACCCTTTTCATTTCTTCAATTTTGGGTGAAGAAAAAGATGTCAGCTACATGGTCGAAGTCTGAAACTCAGAGAAAGAGGGGAAAAACACGTTTTTGGGACATTTGAAGAGTTAACCAGGTAGGTTTGGTGCACAAAGCAATACCGAGCCTAATCAGGTACTATTTTTTTCAGGTACCCGAAAATCCCAGTAGAATTTTAAATTTTGAAATTTCCCTCCCCTTTCTCCCTCTAAATTTGTTTTCAACCCCTTTCTCCCTCTCATTTTTTGATATTATATATTACATATATAATATTAGATTAGATTATATATTATACATTAGATTATATAATAGATTATATATATATATATATATATATATATATATATTAAATATTAAATGTTACATTATAAATCATATATTATATATTATTTTATATGTCTTATATATATTAATATGTATTTAAAAACATATCACATGATATCTTCATATTTAAATTGTATGTAAAATATATTTTATATTATAATATAAATATATATATATATATATTCAATATGATATATATTATATATAAAATATTTTTGTATATATAATAAAATCAAGTATAGTATATATAATATATATATTATATAGGACATATTGATATATAGGTTAATTACATTGGTATAAGGGGTCATAGAGGGTTCCTAGGGGTCCTAACTCTTGAGAAAGTGTACTAGGACCCCTTAGGTCCCTCTGTAGCCCCCAGAAACATATTTCTACCCTCAATTGTGTTCCAAGGGGTTGTACGACCCCTTGAGACACACTTTAGTATTGAAATGTGTCGAAACGGATCATAGGGACTTCCTAGGGGTCCTAAC
>MU224753.1:385810-400235 GCA_018584345.1 Thuja plicata
CCCCTAGGAAGTCACCATGACCCTTTTTGACACATTAGAACACTCAAGTATGTCCTAAGGGGTCATATGACCCCTTAAGACACACTTGAGTGTTCTAATGTGTTAAAAGGAGTCATGGTGACTTCTTAGGGGTCCTAGTGCATGATAAGGCATACTAAGACCCCTAGGAAGTCACTGTGTATATATATTTGTGCACCTTTTATCTGCAACACAACACTTCAATAAGTCTTTTTGTTAGTGAAAAACAAGGGTTAAAGAGCATATAAACCATAACTTTGACTTATTACTTTCTAACTAGTACGAAAGTAGCATGTAACATAAAATCCCTCTAATTTATGCTAAAAATGAGTGACATAAACAACCTAGCCTGAAAGATTTGATTAAAAACAAGCTATTATTCAATGAGCACTGCATATTAGTCTCAAAATGGACATAATAACAATGTACGCGCATAAACTATGAAATGAAGTATGAGCTAAGTCTATTCCAACAACATATCAATGCATTTACAATATGGGATGAAGGCTTATTTTCTCTCAAAAATTGGTATATTTATAGAAGAATAAGAGAGAGAGAGAGAGAGAGAGAGAGAAGGCTCATTAATGAGTTGAGGGACTCATTAATGGTGGTGTAAGATCCATTAATGCCTTGAGCATTAATGAGGCATGGAGGAGACATAGGCTTAAGGCATCTTCATTAATGATAGCCTTAAAGAAGCATGGGGAGTGTGTAAGATGGTGGCTTGAGAAGGTGGACTTGGTAAAGGAATCTTGAGATTCCTTGACTTTCTCAAGTGGGTGGAGTTGTTAATCATTCCTTAATGGAATGTGACAACATTAGGAGGTGGGTTAGGATAGAATTAGGATTAGGATTAGATTAGCAAGGGTGAATGGGTTGAGAAGGGTTAGAACCCAGGCTAGAAGTGGTTGAGATAGGTTATGTTGGTGTTTAAGGGAATATTAATTAAATGAACTAAACTTATTTAATTCATTCAAAAATAGGACTTTAATTATTTAAACAATTTAATTTCTTTTTAATAATTAAGGGGACTATAGCCATTTTAATTAAATTAAATAGGCTAGGGGAATGGGTTATTTGCAAGTGGGTAATTGATTTAGGTATTTATTTAATTCCTTTATAATTAAATACTATAGCCATGTTTGACTTTGATTTGATTTAATTGGTTTAAATTGATTTGAATTGTATGGCTATAATAATTAATATAAATTAGTGATAAAAATCACCTAGCATATTAAATTTGATTTGAAGAATTATGCCAAGCAGTAACAGGGTCATTTGGACATAATTGGAGGTATGATCACACTTAGGGAAAATAGTTTCCATAGTTGGAACAGACCAAATTTAGGTTGTTACATTTTCCCCTCTTTGAATTGATGTGCGAGTAGCACATTGATTCAAAGAAAGTTTTTGATTTTTGACTTCAGAAAGATTGAGAGTTTTGTTCTTGGTTGTCGAACGAAATCTTGATGAGATCAGTCTCACACTTGATCGAACTAAACTAATATAATTTATTTTAAACTTGGTTGTCATCCAAAAATTAATAAAAGATCTTAAAGATACCAATTCTGAAATTGGTTGTCATCCAAAGATCAATAAAATATCTTAAAGATACCAATTCTGAACTTGGTTGTCATCCAAAGATTGATAATACTGATTCTGAACTTGGTTGTCATCCAAAAGCTAATATAAAGCTTTCATGAGCTTAATAATAATCTTTTAAAATGAGGAAACACAAGATATCCAGCTCATGAGAACCAAAGTTTTCTATCCAATAGTCCCTACTTAGTCAAGAAAACTATTATGACCCTAGTTTGTTTGATAACGAAGTCATTTTAGTGCTATTTTGAGAAAAAAATTAAATTGATGATAGTGTGATCATGCCACCTTGAGAATGAAATAGAAGGAAAAGAATAAATCCCTCAATTTGAAATGGTGTATCACTTGCACGAAGCGGTTAGGGAAAGAAAGAATGGAGTAGAAGAAGTGGAAAAAGATGGTGTGTTTAAAAATAAACACACTAGTACCAAGTTACACACTGAAAAGGTGAGTTTGATTTTGTTCCCGATAGATCAGAGATTTTGGGAAGCATGCGTATTTAGTAATAAACTTGGATTTCAAATGAATTTAAAAATAGAAAAGAGTTTAAGCTCAAATCCTTATGTTGTTCTTTCAAAAATGCATCATGCAATCTCTAAATGCAACTACATGCAAACTTTTAGGACTTTGTCACTGGTATGCAAATGTATAGCTTTTTATCATCATTGGGAACTTTTAGAATGGATACCACCTGATAGTACAACCATCACTAATACCCACTGATATTATGAAATTATGAATACTATGTTTTATTGAAATGTCAGAAATAGACTTAGGCATCAAGGCATAGAAGCCAGGATAACAAAATAGTCACCTTCGTTTTAATATACCAGATTCTGATTAAGGCAAGATATTGGACCCGCAATGATCTTGAAATTTCATATCCTTGGGTACATTATGATTTATATACCTTAGTAAGAATTTGGATCAGAAAACAGACAAGGAAATTGTGTCAAACTCACCATAGTTTACACATAACAAAGATTGAGATATATGCAGCTATCCACCCATAGTGGCAGCTCTTACCATAAACATCCAAGTCAGGTGAAATTTATAGGATCATGTGGAACAATCACCATACGTAGAAAACCAAGAAAAAATTATGCCCCCAATCCTTGTGACTCTTTGTCTTTGTGCAAACATCATTGAGTAACTAACAAGACATAATAAATCATCAATTGAGAGTCAATCAAATAAAATTTATAATTACTTAGATGCCCCTAGTTGAAAACATCATCAGGACATAAAAGAATTATAATCAAACCAATAGAAAACTATGTGTTTAAGTAGTACTTGTTCATTCATCTGTCAAACATAATAAAGATTCATTAATCATAAAATTGGAATATAAGCAATATGGTGTTCCATGTCTGTACATTGGTAGGATAATCCGTTTAGGTTTGTGATCCAATATAGCCTCGTAGGAACACTGTAAATGTCATGTTTGGATATGTGATATTTTGAAAAGACACCCTTGTTTTGGAAAGTGACATTATTTTGCATGTATCAAAAAATATTGTGTTTGGGATGAAAACCATCCTAGAGAAACCTAGCAACCGCAACCTACTATGTCAGCAAAGATGCCCCCAGTGCAGAATGACTTATTCCTAAGACGTAAAGATAGACAAATCCAAAGTGAGGATAAGATAGTCCTTTAGGAAGATGAAGCTTGTGTATGAGCACAAGCAAAATTATGAAGGCCTAGTATCAATAATGCTTTGATAGATGGAGCACAGAACACAAGTGATTCCTAATTGCTAGGTTTTCACCACTTGGAAAGACCTTTTTCTCTCTTTTCTTTTTGCTACCAAGATGCATGTTTTACTAGGTGCTCATCAAGGCACTTTTCTCTTTTTCAATTTTTTTGCTATTTTTCCTTTTTTTTGAATGTTTTTGTTGTATAAAGGTGCCTATTTACTAAGTTTTCACCAATGATACCCTTTCTTCAGGATCTTTTTCCACTATTTTTGGATTTCTTCAGGATCAATTTTCTGAATATTTTTGGTATTTTGCAAGAACTTTTTGTTGTACAGGATCTGCTAGCCAAACATCAAGTGTAGAACCTCTTCAAATATAGAGTGTTTATAGGATCTGGAAGAATGTATCCTTTAGATGTAGCCAATTGATAAAATTCAGTCCCAAAATTAGCAGTGATAACATAAGGTCCCAGCCAGTTAGGTTCAAACTTTCCCTTCTGATCTTGGTTAGACTGGTTCTTAGGATTCTCCTTGAGGATGAGATCTTCTACTTCAAATTTACGTGGTTTAACCTTCTTGTTGTAACCTTTGGACATACGTGCCTGATACACTTTGAGGTGATCAAACGTTTATTGTCTTCGCTCATCTAGTAGGTCCAGAGAATTTACCCTATCTATGTGGTACTGCTCATCAGTAACAAGACCTTGTAAAGATATCCACAAAGATGGGATTTCAACCTCAATAGGTAGTACTACTTCAACACCATAGACTAGAGAAAATGGTGTGGCTCTAGTTGGTGTTCGGATGCTTGTTCTGTAGGCCCATAGTGTTGGATTCAATTGTAGGTGCCAGTCTCTACCAGACTTGCTCACAGTTCTGTGTAGGATCTTGAGAATATTCTTGTTGGATGCCTTAGCCTATCCATTACCTTGAGGATAATAGATTGAGGAGCAGTGTTGAGTAATATGAAACTGTTCACAAAGGTCATCAATGTCTTGATTTTTAAATTGACCCTCATTGTCTATTACAATTGAAGAGGGTATCCCATATCTACAAATAATGTAGTTCAAAATGAACATAGCCACCTATTTTCCAGTGGCTTTGATTAGTGACATGGATTCAACCCACTTTATGAAATACTTAGTGGCCGTAATGATGAACTTGTGTCCATTTGAAGAGTTGGGATATATTTGTCCAACCAAGTCAAAGGCCCATTGCTGAAATGGCCAATGTGTTATGAAAGGTATAAGTTGTCTGGTAGGAGCATGTATGAGGTTCCCATGTGTCTGGAATTTAAGACATGCTTTTGAAAATTGAATAGCATCTCTCTCCATGGTAGGCCAATAATAACCTACTGTGAGCAGTTTCTTGGCTAAAGAAAATTTGTTTGAGTGTGATGCACATACACCTAAAGAAAATTCATTTGATTTCTAAACACCGAAGAAGTGTACCATCAAGACCGCATCAATATAGGTTATTAGTTATGAGGACGTAACATGATGTTGTCCTAATCAGAGATCTTTTCTCATTTCTGGATATATTGGCAGGAATGGTTTGGTTATTAAGGTAAGCAATGATATTGGCATACCGAGAATAGGTCTGGGGTATTCAAGGAACATATTACCTAATATTCAGGGGTATCAAAGGGAGGACAGGATGTTTCTTCCACCAAGAAGTCATAGTAGAATTTATGTTCTTCCAGTTGTAACATGGAGGCCAAGGTAGCCATAGCATCTGCAACTTTTTTCTCTGATCATGGTATCTACTGGAAGGTGACAAAGACAAAGTACTTCTTCAGGTCATCAACTAGTTGCATGCAGGGCATCAACTTCTCATCTTTTGTTTGATACTCCACATTGACTTGATTGATAATTAGTTGGGAGACACCATACATGTGTAACTCTATGATCTTCCATTCCATAGCTAGCTTGAGGCCATTTACCAATGCTTCATATTCTGAGATATTATTGGTGCATGGAAACACCAATTTGTAAGATTTAAGAATCTTGTATCCTTGAGGAGTCATAAATAGGACCCCTTCTCTAGAGCCTTGTTGAGTGAATGAACCATCAAAGTACATCTTCCATGGATATTCATTGAGATGCATGATTGTTTCATCAGGGAATTCAATGAGTAAAGGTTCATCATCCTAGAGTGGTGAATCAGCCAATTGATCTGCAAGGACCTGTCCTTTGATGGCTCTCTATTCTACATATTCAATGTCAAACTCACTTAGAATCAGGACCCATTTTTCCAAATGTCATGTTAATGTTGATCTACTCAAAAGATACTTTAGAAGGTCAATCTTAGCAATAATCTTCACTGTATGAGAGAGCATGTAGTGTCTCAACTTTTGTGATGCAAAGACGACTCCTAAGCATGCTTTTTCAATAATGCTATAATTGAGCTCATAAGTGACTAGTGTTCTACTAATGTAGTAGATAGCTCTTTCTTTCTTGGTTTCATCTTCTTGTGACAGCAATACTCAAAGGGATGTAGCTGTAGTTGAAATTTATAGGAGTAGGGGCTTCCCATGAATAGGTGCTATAAAAATAGGTGGAGCAGCCAGGTATCCCTTTAATTCTCTAAAGTTTGCTTCACAATATTCATCCCATTTGAAGGTAACCCCTTTATGTAGTCGCTTAGTAAAGGGTTGGGCCTTATCTATGTGTATATGAAAATATACCTTCATAAAATTAAGATTAAAGACAACAATTCTATGGAAAGATAATACAAATTAATCTAAATAATTGAAGCTAAGAATCTATATCATCTCATGGCTCTCTATCCAAGCTTTGTTAAGAGAGCTCTTAGGCTTAATCTCTCTCAAGGACAATCCTAGAATGAGATATGTATGATAAACAAAATGCTCAAATCTAGCTAGAATGCTCAAAATGCTCTAAGGTTATATTAAAAAACAACAAATGCTCCTAAACATGATATGCTAAAATGCTATGGAAATGTTGAAATTCTCTCAAAAGCTCTCAAATGCTCCTCATATGCCTATAGTAAGGACGCTTTTGCTCTTGAAATTCTTGGATCCCAAACATAAAGGAAATGGCTTGTATTTATAGAATTTTCCCAAGGGTAGGGGGTAGAGTGAGTTGATCATGATCAAAGCTAGGTTAAGTCAAAAGCTTTGAGGTGCTCTCAAATGGAGGGAAAGTTGGTTGGTTGTCTCAAAGATATTAAGAATTAAATAACTCCATCATTTAATTAAATTAGTCATGGAAGGGTGGTTGGGTTGGATTTGATCTTTTTAATTTGCACTATACAAATGAAAAATGAATTGCATAATTTGATTAATCCCTTTAGGCTTGAATTTAATTATTTGATTTCATGATTATTTGATCTTTTAATTTGATTTGAATTTTGTCCATTTGATTAGACAAATGTCTATTTAATTTAATCTATTTGTCTTGCATTGAGATGAGATTTTGAAGCATTTGACTGAGATTTATAGTTTGAAATGCTTGAGATACACTTGGTCAATTTTAGGTGTCTACAAATGCCCCTCTTTGAATTGATGTGCAAAGTGCATTGATTCAAAGAAAGCTTGATTGTCCTGATCATTGATTCGATACTGATGAGCTCATTGACTGATATGAAACCCTGATATGAAACCTGATATAAAATTCTGATATGAAATTCTAATATGAAACCCTGATATGAAATTCTGATATGAAACCCTGATATGAAACCCTGATATGAATCTTTGATATGATGCTCTGATAAAGTTTGAAATTTTAATGCCCCAGATTTGATACAAGATATGTTGTAGAATCCAGTTGGATGATATGATGATGCCCCCTCAGAAATGAAATCATATTGATCGTAGGTAAAAGTTTGTTGATGAATCAATGCTAATAGAAGAGATCCAAGATGATTGCATTTTTGATAACAATGGTGGTTTAAAGATGTTGAACAAATGCCCCAGTGTGTAGAATATGCAAATTAGGGTTGACTGGGTCAAAAATTCATAAAATAGCTTATAGGTTGAAAAACCCAAATTTACTATTCATTTTCACTATTTACTATTGAGATTTTGCTCTGAGCCTCTGATGATTGATAGCGATGGTGGTCCCCATTCGAGAGTATAGGTTCAAGTGAGCGCGCAGATATCAGAGACCTCCTGACTACGGGCCACCGGTGAGTGGTTTGAACTCTCTTAGTGCATTTATTGCTCTTAAAATAGCATTTAATACATGTTTTTATTAATTTTTAGAAAATGTTTAGCAAAATGCCGGGTAGGATAGGTAAAATGTCATGTAGGGCTAAGAAAAGTTGTGTCCGCACTGTGAAAAGCTACGTAGGTGCTATCTGTAGCCGCGTAGTAGCTAGGTCAAATTTTTTACCCAAAAATGAAATGAGCCGCCTGAAAAATTGATGTTTAAAGGCTGCATAGGCTTGTAAAAGGCCGCCTAATTGGTTAAGCATCGCCTCTGAGTGGTAAAGAGTTTCTTTTAAGGAGTTAAAATCTGCGTGGCTTAAAAATCCGTGTACACTAAGTGAAGTGCCGCCTACCATAAAATTGGAAATGTGATATAGGAAATAGATGAACTTAGTTCGATTGATCGTCTAGATGACCCAATTAGGTTCCAAGCTAGAAAATGTTCATCCAGAATGTCACATAGTGTTTAGGATATTAGAAAAGTCATAATGATGAATGTTTGATAGGTCAATCAGATATGATTAAAATTATGACAAATTGTCCTTGTGTCTCATGATATAGAGGTTAGGAGCAATAAGTTAATACACTCAAGTTAGAGAAAAGATAGATTTAATGTTTTTTGATTGACTTAGAATGGTTCACCAAGAGAAAAAATAACATGATGCACTTTGTTTCAAAATGTAGGAACATTACCGCAAGTTGCGGGTATGAGGTGTAGCATTATGGATTTTTGATTTAGTAGATGAGCTTACACCTCCTGAGTGGCGTACGATTGAGACTTGTGGACTCCGTTTCCTATTAGATCTCCCTCGATTTTAGTTGAACTGAGGTTTGTTGACAACTATGGCAGAGTGATGGTACTCTAACCATAATACCTTTCATTTACCTCTAGTTGAGATGACTATTACGCCAAAGGATGTATATAGATTATTGAGGATCCTGACTCATGGAGAGCGGGTGTATTATGATTCAGTGTATGATAGCAGTGTTTGTAGATAGCTGTTTGGAGACAACACCATTGATGATGATTGCATTACTTGGGCATAGTTTGCCTCATTTCCCACTCTACCAGCATTATTAGGAGCTGTTATAGGGGGATTACTTTTGCCAGATAGGAGAGGTCATAGTTTTATGGTCGGATGTGGCCAAATTTTAGAGGACCTAATTGCACATCCATAGAGATTGGATTGGGGATCGTGTGTATTGGCTCAGTTGTATCATGATCTCCATGAGATTGTATATCGACGTAGTGCAGCTATTTCTACAGGTGCGGTATTGTTACAGTTATGGACATGGGAGCATCTTCCTATTACGAGGCAAGTCTTAGCTTGAGTTCAAGTTCGTGGTTATCCTTATGCTTTTCTATATGACGACATGGTTGTCCAACATCGTCTGGGCAAGGTCAATTTTTGGAGACGTACTATCGATGATATTGATCAGGTGGTATGGTGGCCATATCTATAGTGTGAGAGGTACCGGGTGGATGATGATGAGTTACCTTATATGTTTTCACCTCGATGGATGATAGGCTAATCACCTTTGGTTATTGAGAGATTCTACTTTGGGAGAGTACTCTGATAGTTTGGCTGAGTGCAGGATATACCACAGGGTATGGCACTATATGCTAGGGTACAGGCTGAGAGGTCAATGTGGGGAGCACAGGTTGACTACCAGTCATCTTGTTTACAGATAGATCAGCTCGAGTACGGTGTTTGGGATATGATTCCACAGGTTGCAGATGTAGGGATGTCAACTGAGTATCATGAGGGGTTTTTGCGACATCATTTTGTATGATTCACTGATCTGGAAGAGCCCATTCCTGATGTTGATGAGCTCTTAGATGATGACGGTGATGATGGAGATGATGGGGATGATGGCAGTAGACCACGCTGGCACAGATTTCAAAGGGTACCTAGGGTGCCACAGGTACAGAGATCTGCTGGACCTCAGATGAGAGGTAGACATGTGAGAGGCCGAGGTGGAAGATTTAGACAGCCTAGGAAGAGGCAAGCTCAAATACAGGTACCTCAAGGTCAGGCTCCTTTGAGAGTTGATGTAGATTGGGCCAGACATAGGCATAGATGTGTCCAGGTGGCTAGACAGGTTCCAATGCAGGGATAGGGACCACAGGTGGACCCACAAGTTAGTACAGCATAGGTGATACCTCAAGTACCCTTAGCACCTCAGGCACCACAAGCTCTGCCAGCATCACAGGCACCCCTTGTTACAGATGATATAGTGTAGGATGTTCGAGGGTTACAGGCAGGGATGACTGTAGTGACAATGAGATTGGATCAAGTTACGACCATGCTACAGCAGTTTCTGGTTACTCTGGCTTAGTTACCTAGCAGTGCAAGAATGAGTCAGACACCTCTTAGTGCATAGGATAGAGAAAGTGATAGAGATCCTAATGGTGCAGGGGGGTCAGGCACAGGTTTAGCCAGAGATGGATTAGGTGCCCCTGCTGGGTCATGAGATAGATTGGGACCCATGATATACAGCATTGTATCATATGTATATTTGATCAGGATTTTGATGTATGGACCATTGTATTGATGTACCTTTGATGTACTGATTTATGTTATAGACATTGATGATGGAAATTTTATCTATGATGATCTTTGATTCCTCCTTTGATGATGTTATGAGATTTTCTTTTATGCATGTCTATATGTTTCTATGATGCATTTATTTCTATTGTGTTATGGATGCAAATGTCTTAGAGTAGGACGTAGATAAATGGATGCAAATTATGTTAATGCAATTATCTCTATATGATTTTTTGATTAAACCATGTATGGATTATGCAATGCAATGAATGCAATACTTAGTTCTTATGGTAAATTAAATGCAACTATCTTTTTGGTTTTTGGATGTATGCAATTTAACTTATGAAATGCAAATCTAAATGATGATATGGAAAATAAATAATGATTAATGTTTCTTTTTCTTGTTTTTCTCTTGACATGAATATATGATGAGTAATGATTAATGAATATGAATGCAAAGGAAAATCTCATTTTGAATGACTTGAAACCAAAATAATTTGATGAAGTGTTGTCAACTTTTGTCCCCCCTTGAACTTGGAAAATTGCTAGAAAGGCAAGCCATTTGAGAACTAAGCTTTTGAGAATGCAAGCTAAAAAGCAACATGCAATTAATCTAACATGAAGATGCAATTAACCTAGCATGCAAAATGCAATAAATCTAACATGAAAAATGCAATTAATCTAACATGCAAAATGCAATGCAACTAATTGTCCTTGAGGTTTGCGAAAGAAAATGCAAACTGAGATATATTTTCATCATAGAGCATTGTGGAACTAGGAGTCGATACAATCCTTAGTGGTGCCACTGTGACCATAAGAATATGAATATGACTTTCCCTCGTGTGGTAACCCCTTCTAAAAAACCAAGTACAAACTGTTAGGGATTTTTCTTGTATGAATCACAATGCTTGAAATGTCTATGTGAATCTTGTACCTTTTACTCCTGATTTAGAGACAAGAAAAGCCTAATTGCTAAGGACTAGATAAGATCCTTCTTCATTTTTGAGCTCCACATATGCTTAGGTAGGTTTTACCTTTAATGATGGCTGTTAACACAGTATTTATTGATGTGGACACTGATTTTTCATGTATTCTCTATTGAACCAACTTTATAAAATACCTTGTAAATGATCAAGCATAATCATATACAGGATTTAACCATACAAATCATAATCTTAAATATGACAGAAAACCAGTGATACAAGGATTTCAATCCTTCTTCCTTTTCTTGATAGGAGGGACAACCTAAATGATTCTCTCTTCAAGGAATCAATAACATGGATAGTGTCCTGCTGACAGAGGTCCTTAAACAAGTTTAGCTTATAATTTCTTATTAACAAAGTGTTTAAATTTGATTTGGTTCTGATAACTTGGAATACTTTGAACATAGATAGATATTCAGAATGTTTTCTAGATTAGTGCCTATCCTTAGGGCTGTAGAGTCAATAATAAGCAAAGAAAATTACATAAACAATATACACTGAACTGCCTTATAGCTCAAACAATTAGGATAGAATTCCTTACAAACTATCTTGTTACCTCTAAACCCCTGTATCAAATCCTTAACTAAATAGTATGCTTCCTGAAACCATTCACAATATTTAATTCCCTCCTTGAGAGAAGCTTGTAAAAAATTAGATGGTTACCTTATAATCAGAGTGTTAATGAATACCTGATAAACTTTAACACAAAAAAGCACGCATACAAAGTAAAGAGACAACAGTTGAGAAGAGTAAAATTGCACCGTATTTCATTTATGTAATTCAGCTTGTTGATACATGAAAAAGCTTACACAGCTCCAAAAGATAAACAAGAACCAGAATATCTGAGTTTTGTTGTATATTATCTCTTCTTTACAAAATGTTCCAAAAAATCAAAGACCTCTAAAAGATCAGAGACTTGTAATTATCAAAGACCCTTTCTACTACAAAATTTCACATATATATAGGTTTTAGACTACCCTGGAATCCATAAGGATGCAACAAGCTTCGGATAGTCTCAAAACCCTAACCCTAAAGATGCAAGATAGAGAAAGAGAGAGAGAGAAGAAAAGAAGAGGTGACTGAGTCAAAAAGGTGAAATCTGATATATCTTTATTCTTCTCCCGACCCTGCGACTGCAATCTGATTTGTAAGTGGCAGCTGGTTTAGTTATGTAAGTCTTGAAAGTTGTTCTCGCCTGCTCACCTACATTTCTTTTGGAATAACTGTCCATCAAGTCCATGAACAGTGCAGTGCCAAGTTTGTAGGCACTTGAATTTTTGACTGGACAGTATTGAAACAAATCTAAGCACAACTCTCTGTATCACTTAGAAATTTCAATCACCTTAGAACACTGTAACAGCTCAGAATATCACCTTTTGCTGAAACAATAACTTTGCTCTAAGATCATAAAATACGGTGAACAAGAATAAATGCACAATCCCCTATTTATAGCCAAAGGATTCAGAGTACATGGCTCAAAATTTAGAAACGTCAATTATGCCATTAATTTGATATGCCATGAAACGTTCAAAAACCTAGCCATAGTCGCGCGAGGTGACATAAAATCAAATTCAAATCATGAATACTTTGGCGCAATCATAAAATGGTTAAGACAGCTGATATGGCATTCTCTGATTTGTCCTCTGTCATATATCTCAGCTACCTTTTATACATAGTAATAAAAAATTCTTGTATCTGATTGGCCGCCGGGTGATCTTCTCTGTCACATCCTCCACTTGGTGCTGCTTTTATAGATCCTGTTATCAGGCGACCTCACAACCTCATTAAGTCTCTTTGTTGCGAGCACATTTCCTTAACCATGGTTTACTCTTTAGACTTGGCGACAATGTAACTCTTTTACCTCGGCTGACCCAAGTCTCTCTAGCGATCAGGCGACTACGGCAAAACTGAAGTCGCATGGATTTAACTCTAACTCAGCTTTGTTCATCAAACTTCGCAACAAACCGTTGCCATTAACATTTCATTATTATCGCTAAGTCGCTGGATGCTCATTTCTCTTTTCGAGATTACACGACAACCTTTAGTCGCTGAGTCGGGTGATAAGATCAACTTAACCTTATTATATGGCACATGCCCTTTTCTGTTTACAGCGACCTCGCGACATACCTTAATCGCTTAGTCGGAAGGAATTTTTCCCTGGGGCACTTTTATCACCAGACTACGCGACCACCGTCAGATCTTTTCATCTTTCCATCGCACGGCTGTCGCATAATCACCTTAGAATTTCATATACCTTTAAATTATCAAGAGACTTCGTGACTGAGGGAAAACATACCTTAGTCTTGTTATCGCGTAATCCTCTTTCTCCTTCTAGCGACCCAGCGACAACCACTAGGTCTGTGACAGATGTCATCTATTCTTTGGTCCGCTTAATACATTCTGAAAATCTGAGTAACCGCCCTGATCTGGCGACATCCCGACTGAGGGAAATCTTTTAGCATGAAACCGTTAGTCGCTGAGTCATGACTATTATCCACTAACCGCCAATTATCATGAGACCATGTGACAGAAGAAAAGCCTTAACTGTTTGACCAAGCTGATCCAGCGACCATGCGACATGAAGTGAATCGCAAAGTCGGGAGACATTTCTTTGACTTGCTATTTCTTCTCGCGATCACCCGACTGAGGCGGGTCCCATTCATTTTTAAAATCTTATAACATGATTTCAAGTGACAACCTGACTAAAAGGAAATCGCTAAGTCTCGAGACACTGAGAGAATATTCCATTTCTTATCAAGACTACGCGACTGAGGGCAAAAGTGAAGTCGGGGAATGATTTAGCATATTTGATTTTGGTAAAGCGATTAAGCGACCTGACTTAAAGCACATGTCTTTAGTGACTTGAAAAAGGTAATGATGAAATAGAAGACATGGCTAAGGGTTTCAAGATACATCGTTTAACACTAGGCTTTAGGGTTTTTTCAGGGTTTTGACAATTTGGGCAAGGTATAAGCATGAAAACCTGAAAATTTTGCAGAGAGTAAGACAAAGAACAAGGCAAGGAGCAAAAATAGGAAATACAACCAATAGTGGCTCTATCTGAGGACAGTTAAACACAAGTTTATACTGAGAGCCACAGAATCTCTGGTTGCAGACCAACTAACTCGAACAAAACCCTACTGCAGAAAAGGAAATATATACAGCAGCTTACAAACAGAAAATAGGGAAAGAGGGACTATGATACATACTTGCTTGTGCACACTGGACCTTTAGTCAAAGAACGACTTTAAGAACTGTCCATGCACAGGCAACTCAAACAAATCACCTTCCATGTTCTTCAACAGATATGAATCTTTGCCAAATTTTTCATCAATGATAAATGGCCCTAGCCACAAAGATTCAAATTTCTTATGTTTTCCTTTATCTTGTGCCCTTGCATTCCACTGG
>MU224753.1:464035-505193 GCA_018584345.1 Thuja plicata
AAAATACATTAGAATAGTATTTAAACTATTGGCAAATGAAACTATTTAATTGATTTAACTTAAATAGTTAGAGGAATAAGAGAGAAATTAATATTAATAATAATATTAATATTTTTGGACGTCTACACCTACAATCCTCAAAACACACCACTCTGCCATGGCAAATTCGTATTGGAAAAAAAATGAAAGAATGAAGAACATAATTGTGAAAGCTTTGGCAGAAACAAAAGGGTTCCAAGTGCCTTGCTCGACAGTGCTGATGTTTTCTTGTCAAGTCCTAAAAAATTAATGTTTCATCGAATGTTTAATTTAATAAATTTTATTGAGACGTGTTGTACAATGAAAGCAAGACTAAAAATATATCCTTTTATTATCTAAAGAATTAGTAATGAAAAAACATAATTAAATTTAGGGTTTTAACATTTTCACAATGAAAATGTTGAATGTAGCCGTGTGTAGCAATATATTATTACTGATGTCGGATATGTAGAAATGAGGCAAACAACCAGTAGGTTTTGATTTATGCCACAAGTTTCGGGTATCCAATTTTTTTGGGTACCTGATTAGGCTTGTGCTTTGGTGTTAGGTTTGTCCAGGTGTACTGACACCCAGGACTACTAAAAAGTCAACAAGCGCTTTCATGCACTTTTGGACGAGTGAAAAGTGGATTTTTTTCACATCACCACTTTTTGGCCCCTCATGATCTTGCACATACCCTTTAATATATAAAAAAATATATATTAAAACACAAAGATAATACTAAAAATCCCAAACCGCCATATTATATGATAAAACCCTAACTATACTTAAGAAAACTCTAACTTTAGTAAAGTTGACACCATAGCCAATCTCCATAAATGTATCTTCACCCATCATGGCATAGGCTTGGCTGGCGTGGAACTTGGAGAAGTCAGTCATGCAGGGCAGTCTGTTGCAGCATTAAATCCTTCTGTCAGGAAGACTTCAAAGCTTACTACATTTCAAAATAGGCATTTTGAAGGTTTCATTTGCATTTTGTAGTTTATTGCTTGAGGAAAGAGACTAGGGTTCTTCCTGCCTTGCACTGCCATGTCATCTGTCAAAAAACTATAGCTTCACCTCCTGTGATGTTTGAGTTTGAGCTAAGGCTCAACCTCTTCAATACTAGAATCAACTGTTGTTTATTATGCCTTTAATAATGACATTTTTCATATGTCCTTTGAGCGGGGTTTGGAGTTTTACTATCATAATCTGAGAGCTTGGGCTCTGTATTTCTGCATGTTCTTGGGCGGCTATTGATTTTGAACTTTCAAACTAGAGTCTACCTTGAATACCATAAGTCAATCTATGTTTAATGAAGAGCTTAGGCTCCTAATATTTCTTTGCATGTTGTCATTGTATTTGGCTTTTCATCCGCGGTTTTGCAGTTTGGGGAAACTTGGAGTCCACCTTGCTTACCATATGGTGCTGTTATGTATTTTTCCAAGAAGTTCAGGCTCTGTATTTCATAATGGAGTTTATATGCCATAATATATGGCACCATCCTTGGCTTGGATTCTCACCACGGGTTCTTCTCTAGAATTTATCCATGATGACTTAAACTATGATAAAGAGCTCACCCTTTTGCTGATGTCACAGACTCTTAACTGGAGCTTCAAGCTATATGGTGCTGCCTGTGTATATGTACATTGAACTTGGGTCCACCACATTTCAATTCATAACCTTACAAATAAGTCACCCTCTATTTACTCATTCCTCATTTGACTTTTTGTGTAGCATATCTTTTGAAATACTTCAGTTGTGGCTTTAACTCTAATGGGTCTCCACATTTTTTGCAATAATTTGCTTGTTTTTTTCCATTATTTTACTCTCCTACCATTAGTCACCCTTTTTCTCAAATCCTACTTTTAGATAAGTCTTTGTTGTTGGCTAGGCAGGTCACGCTTGTATTATGCATTTGGGAGTAACCATATCTAGTCACCTTATTTACTAGATGTCTATATCATTGTCGACCTAGGTTTTGTCACCATGCTATCCTTTCATTCCAGTCATTGCTTTGATGTACTTGGAAACTATTTGGCTTGTCTGTTATCAATCACTGTTTGAGACTCCAAATATGTAGTTTCTTTATGCAAGAAATAGAAGTTAACAACATGTAAATACACTGTTTATTCCATTTTTGTGTAAAACACCACCCATGGGGTTGCAACATGGGATCGTGACTCCCATGGGAAACATTTATAACATGAAGTTTATCAAAATATGCACATCTCATTTTCTGTATCTTCTTGGCTCCATCCCCTGCATGCACTAAACTTCCAATTTACATTAAGCTGATGAATGTTGTACTTGTTTAATGCCAATAGTTTATAAACCATGCATATGCTTTTCTTTTCCTTTTCTCCTGCAAATTTATAACAGGATTTTATAATACTATTTTCACACTCCTGACATCTGCATATTGGCATTAGATCACAGTGACATATCTTTTACATCCTTAGACAACATTGTCATTTGATTTTTCATTAAATATGCATTGTTTAAAAGCTACATCTTCATAGGCACATGAATCAAATTGGATGTCACTGTAGTACAATCATTTTCTTGCACATCAATGCTGAATTTTGCATATTAGTACATCTCTTTCTTGCACATGCATCTTATAACAACATTACTGTACTCTGCATATTTGTAGTAATGTCATTAAACTTATAACAACATGCAACAACCTTGTATCAACTATTATGAACTTCATCTTCCTTTTCTCTTTTAATAATGCATGCTTCAAATATAGTAAGGACTTCATAAATATATGTCTCTTTGATGATATTATTCTGTTAATGCAGATGCATATCTTTCCATTATATTGATGTTATCAGTAAATATGCAATCCTGGAAGTTTGACTGATGAATGGTGTTCTTTAGTGAGCTATGTATTGCTTTGATCCAATTGGATCTAACATCTTTTCCTCCATGATGATGTAGGAAACAGGACTAACAGAAGACCTAGGATGCAGGAAAAACAAAAACAATACCAAGACATGAAGACTTTAGATGACGCAAATGAACAACTCCAGAAACTAGAAGACCTCTTAAAGGCAATACATAGATCCCTAGACTTCATCATGCCTTTCTCTTACTTTCTTTTTTGCATGTCTTCTAAGTTTCACTATGCAAAATGTAACCTTGAAGGAACACTTGTCTAATACATTTAGTTTGAATGCACAATGTAATGATCATTTATAAATTTGAAATTTTGAACTTGATCACTACTTAGGGTACAATGTAATATGATAATAAGAATGTAATAGAAATGTATTTATTTTCATTAGTTGCATAGTAATGTCAAAGAGATGTATCTTTATGCAAATTTTTTACTGTATGATTTCTATCCCACATGTGAAAAATTTGGGTAACAATTATCAAGAAGAGGAGAAATCAAGGCAGTACACACATCAGAACAGAGACAAAAGATGCTACATCTATCCAGTGAAGGGATTGAAGATTGAAGACAACCACTCTACAAGAAACAAATCAAAGGTATTTTTGAGCTTATCGAGAACCAAACATTTGTAATAGTTACAATAGGAAAGCTTGATGAAACTGCTATATTTCATATTGTATTAGTAATAGTATAGTATGATAATGTAGTATGTTTCCATTAATGCCAATGGGAGAGATTGATGACATGTAACTGATTGAATTTTTGAAGATATTAAGTTGATCATCGAAATGCAAAAAGATAATGCAAGACATTAAATCAGTTAATGGATTGTATTATCATTAATGTAAACTTGATATAATCTAATCAGTTATAATCAAAGTGTCAAAGAATTCAGAGAATCAGAGAGAGAAAGATTATGCTCTCAGTAATGCATAAAAGACAAGAATTAACTTTGTGACTTCAAACATTGATGGATAGTGGAACCCGATGGATAGAGATAACCGAAAGTCAAGTCACAGTGATGCTCGAGCAAGAACACCGACAAGCAAAATCACAAGCATAACCAAGGGCCAAAATCATTGTATAAACTGATGGAAAAAATCATAGTGTAAACCAATGGAGAAATCTGAGGAGAACTAGAGTGTTGACCGAAGCTATCAAAGAGTTAAACACCTAAATGAATTGGACTTCAGAAATGAAAAAATATCTAGCTGGCATAGCTAAATATAAAATTAACTGGTAGTTATCATTGTTTTCATTGACAAGATAAAGCCAGAGATAAGTAAAGGATTTATAGTTGTTTTTGTCCAATTGGAAAGAAGATATCTAGGAGATAAAACAATATTTTTTCTTTAAATCAAATTGGCTAAGATTGTGGATCATGCCAAGATCAAGAAAATAAAGAACCTAACAATGGTGATATCATGTCTATAAAGAGACAACTTAACTCATTTAAAATTAAGGGGAGTGAATGAAAAAGAAGATGTTGAAGAGAAACTAATGACGAACAACTTCATATAGTCTTGATCAATCAAGCTGAGGAAAGAGCCAAAGTTTTTTGCAGAGACCGACCAACAGAGCACAACATCACTGAGAACAATCAAAGTGGAGAAAAGGTATAAAAAGAGATATATTGATCATAATAGTTTTATGAGATTACAATAGATCTTAAAATATGTAATTATAAGTTGTATGTGAACAGATCATACTGTTTTAGTTTAACGATTGATTCCAGAAAGTATCTTAATGGAGCGAGATTTAAAGATCCTTTCTATATTGACATACATCCCAAGGAGTATCAAAAATTTTGATCATGAAGATAGAATGAGATGCCAGATACCTATTGACAGGCCAAGTGAGTGTTTGATCAAGGAAGGTAGCATAGAGATTCCCTATATCAAGTGACAGACTAAAATTTTAAATCCTCTAACAAGGTCACACCTAACAATGTGTTTGTAACCTTTAACAGGGTTGCCTCTTCACTGATCTCACTTTAGAAGAGTTAAAATTTTTGGTTACCGGTCCCAAGTGGGTTTTCCCTTAATAGGGTTTCCACATTAAAAATCCATGTGTCATTGTGTTTATGAGTCATTACTTTAGTGTTTTTCATTACACATAGCTTAACTGGATTGATTGGTATAATCTAGATAATTTACTGTCTTTCGGTAAATTAACAGACTTTTATTTGGTAAACATAAATTATAAGGTTTAACAGAGCATTCTGAGTAGTAGTAATTTGATAATTGTATTTGTAGGCATTCATCTTATAGGACTGAAGATAACCAGATGGTTAAGATTGTGTTACAAAGTTTTTGGGTTGATTATTGGAATATTTTTTAGGCCACCGATTCACCCCCCGCCTCTCAGTTATTACTAACATGATTCTCTTATTGATTCTTTTAACAAAATACCATTATGGGTGAGGCTTCTGAATCTTCCCCTGTATCTTTGGTTGGATTCTATTCTAGAATCTGTGGGAGAGGTAGTTGGGGATTTTTAGATGGTTGATGCAGTATCCACTAATATTTTTCAGCTAACATATGCTTGTATCCTAGTGGAGGTTGATGCTTCTAAGGGTCTCCATGAGAAGATCACTTTGGTGTCTCCTCGGGGATCTTGGATCTAGACTCTAGATTATGAGGGAATTTTGTTCAGATGTAGAAATTGCCACAAGACTGGCCATACTATTTCTCAGTGTTTATCAGATAGGGTAAATCAAAGAAATTTCCTTCTTGGTGGGTGGGTGCTGCTGACCACCATTTATATGGTTGAATAAGTATCTAGAGATGGGGGTATGAATTGTTTCCCTTCTCAGGATAATCATGCTACTGTTGATTCTATTGATTTTGTCTTGGATGTTGACTTGGTTCAGACAGTTGATGTTGTCCTTTTATGTGTTGCAATTGTTGTTCCTATCCGGATTGATAATGTTGTCTCTGATTTAGCTATCCTACCTGATGCTACTGGTGTTGTGGTTTCTAATGTTGTGGTTTCACCAAGGGGGACTTGGAGATTGGTGTTGTCCCTATCCCAGTCGGGGATGCTAGAGTGGCCATCTTTGCTTCTCAGGTCATGGCCCTTTCTACTAATTCTTTGTCTTGGCAGAATGCAGCTATGAAGGTGGGGGGAAGGATGGAAAATAGTTAAAGGAAAGAAATTAAATTCTCCCAAGCCTCCTTTTGATATGCATTTATTGTCACATAAGGGTGGGCTTAAATAATTTTCTTGTTTTCCCCTTATTGTGGACTATTGTTTTGGTCTCCGTTTATATCTTGTGGGAATGATTATTTGTTCCCTTTGGTGTGTTAGGTGTTGTTTTACAATAGTTGAACCGTGTTCTCTTTTTGCTCTATCTTTCAGTGGTTATTTGTAAAAGGTTTCAGGTCCTTTAAAAACATGTTTTTACTTAATCAAAACAGATATAGTTGTATAACTGCTAAACAAGGTGGTATTCTTATTAATGGAAACTTAAAACTAAAACCTACTAATTTAATTAAATATGCTAATAGACATCCATCTAAATCCTATCCTGTAGCAAGAAAGAAGGAATCTATCAAGTATCTCAAAAATTGAATCCATTCTACTTCTCCTATTAGTCCAAGGGAAAATTCCATTATTTAGCTTCACATCAATAACATTCAAAAGATCAATACTATCATCGAGAAGAATGGCTAAAGGATCCAACTTAGCCATCCCCCTTTTTTCTCTTCCAAGTTACAAGCTCCATTCAAGTACCCTAACAAAATAAAATGGAGGGAGGGGTTTAGAGAGAATACATATCTAATATGATTCCAAAGCTATGATTTACCTAAAAGAGTAGTATGCGCATAAACATTGGAAAAAAGACAAGTTTCACCTGAATCTAGACAGGATGCAACCATAAAAATAGAATATAAACCTATAATTCACCACTAAGTGACAACCTTTCTTTAATCCCATAAGCAAGTCATTCCACTAGAATTACCATCAGATCCCACATACTGACCAACCCTATATAGCCAAATCCTAAAAACTATACTTTTTGCACCCTCCACTCACAATTTAGTTTCCTAAATGAAGATAATGTCAAGAGTATGAGAAATAATCAAATCTAGAATATCCTTTTTTCTGGGGATGTTGTTCAACCTGCTCACATTCCATGATAAGAAAATCATTTCTAAGGATGACTAAAGTGGGAATGAATGGGTTTCACAAACCCAAACTCAACCAATTTATCCCCAATAATATTCACCTTCTCCTAATATATCTTCCATCTACTCATTGAAAGTTTCTCCATATGCACCGTTTTAATAGGTTTTTTTGTAGGGCCAAGGTAGGAAAATACATGTTGATCTTTCTAGATTCCAAAGTTCCCTTCATTACAGTAGACGGTAAATTCACTAATGTAGCCACATATTTTGACACTAATGTCTCACTAGGGTTTTCCACAAACATTGACTCTGGAGAAAGATCTATATCCATCTACCCATCCCTTTGATCCACTATGGCTACATTTTTCTAACTATTTTTATTATCCTCCTCCAATGTCACACTTCTAGAAGTTTAGCACCCGGACATTATTCAGATGGAATTCCCTCCTCATGAACCTACTTGTCTAAAGCTCCAAACCAGTTAGAAATCCCAATTTTCTTTCTATCCATCCAGGTTCTCTTTTGACCTCTTCCTTTAATATTTTTATTATAAGGATTAAGTTATCTTTATTAGTAGTACCATTAGACATAGGAGCTTTCCATTTATCTACCCTAGGATTTGAATTAGAAAAAGCCATTGGCTAGGTCAAGTGACCTAGATCTAGGGAATTTCCTTTGTAGATGACCATACTTGTGACATATTATACATATAAATGGCAATGTCTCATAGTCAGACAATTGAATCCAAGAATAGGAGCATGGTGCATGCAACAAGTTGGGTAACAATTCCACGGAAGTCCGTAGCCAAATTTTTTTGGAAAAAGAAACATGCACCCATTTTTTAAGAAATAGGGGCCTGTTATGCTTTGGGTGCCCGAGCCATGAATATAAAGTAGGTACTGATGAGCCTCTTAAATGGCCATCTTTCTAAGTGCTTTTTATTTTCTTTTCAATAGTTTATTTGCAAAAATACATACATAGACTTATGGTTTTATATGCATATTTTATGTGTAAAGACATTAAGTAGGAAAGTGGATGATAAAATAACATGGTATATTTTCTTGAAAATGATGGATAGAGAAGACAATGTAGTAGTTATATATATATGCTAATGAATGATCCTTTTTCCTCTACTATGTTTGTGGGTAGTTTCCTTCTTGTAGCCATGTGTCTTGCAAGAGTATTAATTTGAACTTAACACTTCTTTCCTAATATTAATGATGAGAATATGTATGTATCGAAGGTTGTGTGTGCATTAATAATTTTGTAGGGATCACTCATGAGGTATTTAAAGATCACCATAGTGGTTTTGAAGAAATCCAACAAGTGCTTGAGCAAGTTAAGGTATTGATTCAAGATCTTCACATAAGGAATGAGTCAATATAGTTTTCTATTAAATGCAGTGCGCAAATCTAGAACCCACTAGGTACTATATTCTGGGAGGAATTATTCTTGATGACTGCTATTTCTATTATGAGACATTGTGTATCTGTAACAATCCTCATTAATGTAGTGATCTTATATTTAGGGATTATTTGTAATTTTCCTTTAAATAAGATGATTTTTGTAACTCTTGAGAGTTAGTCGAGTTAGTTCATTTTTCTGAATAGAAGCTGATATAGTTGTAATACCATTTTATCTATCCAAGTGTATTTTCCATGAATGAATATAATGCACAGTTTGAGTTCAATTATTTTATCTTGATTTTGTTTCTATTCACTCATCCAAGGGGGCCCACTTGGTGAGTGAATTACTTTGTTAGAGTAGAAATCATTTCCATGTTTATTAAGAAGTAAAGTAGAACTCTATTGTTCCTGAAACACTGGTAACAAAACTAGTAGATTGTTCCTGGAGCATAGGTGGGTAGAGTAGTTCCTATCCATAGTTACTTTATTTCCAAGAGTAAGCACATATACTAGTGTTAGCATAGATTTATTGAAGCACAAAGCATTTCAATTTTGTAGGATTAGTCATGAGGATCAAGAGAGTTTGAAGCTTATACTTTGTAGATGCCATTCCAAGTTTATGTCCCTGGTCGATAATTAAATGAGACTGAATGATCTAATTACCAACCAATTAGGGTGTCCAATCCTAAATTTAGCAGTCCAATGCTATGTGTTTCTAATACAATTTTTTAGCCAAGCATTTTTGGTACCATTTCCAGGGATGGTATTAATTCAAACTTACTTTGGTGTTCATGTTCCCATTTTTCATAATTTATGACTAAGTTTTAAGTAATCCTTTTATGCATAGAAGAAGAGACCCTCACGGGAGATTCCTTCCTCACAATAACCTAATTTAACCATTTGATATTTTTAATCCTGAACCTTAGGAACCTCGAATTGAGAGTGAAGAAGAATAAAACCCATTTGAAAATCTATTTTCTCATGCCCAAGGAGAAATATCTTCATCGTCATTCTCTAAAGGATCACTACATTTGCATGACCTTTTTTCTTAACCTGAGTATCAAGATACCCCATTAACTCTTGTTATATATCAACCAAAAAAACCAGGTCCTCCTCCAAGGATGGCTTAACCTACCTTTCCTTTCTCCATTCCTCCTCAACATGGTAATCATAATCTAACAACATACCTACCTCTACACTTCCAAAATTTTATGGCCTTATCACTGAAGACCCCAAAACCTTTCATTTTGAGTTTGATATACTCTATAAGAGTTATGATTACACAATTGATTCCCATAAGATGAAATTATTTCCATCTAGTCTTAAGGAGGCTTCTTTAATACGGTTCATGGGGTTAGGTGCCAATGTTATAGCGGATTGGGATGCAAGGAGAAATATTTTCATTTCTAAATACTAAGAGTACTATAGGGGTCATGTTTTGAAGGGAGAAGACATTTTCAAAATGTCATAAAAAGAGGATGAGACCTTGGAAGACTATTTCTCAAGGTTTATGTTTAATCTATAGCACAACACTCAACATCAGTTAAATGAGGAGTCACAAAAACATCTTTTCCTAAAAGGTGTAAATGATGGAAGTATTGAGTCCTTAGACCTTATGGCAGGCAGAGACATCACTCAGAAGAACTAGGCTGACATAAAGAATATATGTCTAAACTATTCAAGGGCTGCTGTGAAGAAAGGAAGAGGACTCAGAGATTTGCCTCATAAGTATAATGGTTTGGGAGTATCTAATATGGAGTTTTCTAATCTTCTTTCTTATTTAAAATAGGACATCATCAATGATGTTTCCATTCAGTTGAACAACATGCAAGAAAGAAGGAAGAAGGAGGATGTAGAAGCTATGGTGGCTGAATTCTGCACTCACTACAAAGAGAAGAAAAGGAACTATAAGTGGAAAATAGCTGCATCTGTGGAAACTAATTCAATGTCCACTGAATTTAAATATATAGATGAGGATAATGGAGAGGTTTTCTACATTTCTCAAAGTTGACCATGGGCTCAAAGAAAATGTATGCCTCAAGACCCCCTGAATAATTTTGGTTATAATAATTGTAGTCAATGGGAAAACCAAAACTCTCAAAATTTGGGTCCTCAAGGACAAAATTGGAATTATAATTGGTCTAACCAACAGCCACCATATAACCAAACCTATCAGCAACAACCTCTATTTAACCCATACCAATAGAAATTTAACCAATATCAGTAGCCAGAGCAGAATAACCAATGGCAATCACATGGTAACTAGAAACAACAACCTCAGTGGGGACCCAATCAGCCTAATCATCATCAGCCCATCATGACTCCATCTCAGGAACAAGCTATTATATATCCACCTCCTGTAGCCAATAATAATCCTTAGACGCCAACACAACTACCTGCACAGACAACTCCAAATCTTAATAACAAGTAACAAGTGTATTCCCTAAAAGTGACTGACATTCCCTTAAGATTAGGAGCTACATTGATTGCACCTAAGGAACCTATCATAACTAAAGTTCCTGATACTAAGGAAATACCTTCAAACAAAACCACTACTGCTCCACCTATTCTGCAATCCACCCCAGTTTTGAAAAATCCACCTTATCCACAGAGATTTGTCAAATTAGCACCCTCAAAATAAAATCCTATCGCAGCTGATTTTATTAACCAACTTAAGAAAATGACTATCTAAATACCTTTATTAGATTCCCTCAAAGAAGTTCCCATTTATAATAAAGTAGTCAAGGAAGCATGTATCAAGCAACCTGGTAGAAAAAATAAAGATCATGACACTGTCCATGTCCTTGGGAAACTTTTCGATCTCATTCTCAGTAAAGTCTTAATTCCCAAATAATCTGATTCAGGAAGCCTAGTGGTTACCATTCATATCAATGGTATGACTATGGAAGTTTTGTTGAGACTTAGCATCATTGGATTAAGGGAAATATGTAAAATACTCCAGTTAGCTGATAATTATACTGTTAAGCCAGATGGTATGGTAGAGAACATCATTGTAACACTTGATTCCTTTGATTACCCCTAATATTTCATAATCATGTCCCCCAAAGCCACACTAGGAGGACATCTAGTAATCTTAGGAGGACCTTGGTTGGCCACATAAGAGGCTTGCATTGCATGTCATGCAGGAAAAAGGACAATATCTGATGGGGTCCATACCAATAAATGAACTCTATATTCTCTATCCAAACCCCAAGTTGAACTTGACCAAGTTATCTATCCAGATCTAGGTGATGCTACCCTTTAAGAAAATTTTGTGCAACAAATCATGGCTATTAGAAGAGATCCATTTATGGTCATACTAGTGGAAATTATCACAAATTAGTATGGCTCTGATGCATCCTCTTGTCATGTCCCTAACTATTCCCTCCAAACCATAATGCCCAAGAAGACCTCACTTAAGTTTCCTGCATCACCTGATTACCTTCATACCTTGTTACCACATGAGATAAATTCACCCTTATTTGCAAAAATTATGATGCTGGATAAAGTAAAAAAGGTATAAATTGCCTTAGGTAAAGAGTTTAATGTCAATAAGGACCTCACAACATCTCATATGACCAGTCTTATCCAACTTTTGAAAGACAACCAAGAATCCTTTGCATGGGACTATACCAATATGAAAGGGTTAGATAAAAATATTTGTACCCATAGGATTTACATCAGTCATGAGTCTAGACCAATTAGAAAATCCCAGAGAAGAGTTAACATTACTTTGAGAGATATAGTGAAGACTGAGTTACAAAAACTCCTTAAAGTTGTCTTTACATATCCTATTTCTGACAACCACTGGGTTTTTGCTTTTGTAATTGTTCCAAAAAAGGGGGAAATGGAGAGTTTGTGTGGACTATAGGGAGCTTAACAGAGCCACTAAAAAAGATCACTTTCCATTACCTTTCATTGACCAAGTACTTGAAAACCTTGCTCGTAAAAAGTATCTCTCATTTCTAGATGACTTTAGTGGATACAACCAAATCCTGATATCACCAGAAGACCAGGATAAAACTACGTTCACCTGTCCTTATGGAACATTTTCTTATTATGTCTTTCCATTTGGATTGTGCAATGCACCTACTACTTTTCAGCGGGCGGTCATCAATATTTTCTTTGACATCTCTATTGACTTTGTTGAAATATATATGGATGACTTCATTGGTTACAGAACTACAATTGAGGAGGCTCATGCTAACTTGGAGAAAGTTCTCAAAATATGCCAGGAATACAAACTCTCCCTTAACAGTGAGAAGTGCTACATGATAATGGAAGAAGGATTTGTTTTAGGATATTACCTTTAATCCTTTGGCATTCAGGTTGATCCTGCAAAGATTGGAGTCATCACTACACTTCCAACTCCAGTAAAATAGAAGGATGTCAAGAGTCTTCTTGGTCATGCCAGTTAGTATAGGATATTCATTAAGGACTTCAGCCAACTTGCAGCCCCATTGTCCCTATTGAAGAAAGAAGTTGAGTTTAAATGGAAAACTGACTGTGAACTACCATTTTAGTAGCTAAAAGATGTTATGACAAAAACACCTATCCTTAGAGGACCTAACTGGAAGATGCCCTTACATATTCACACTAATGCATCAGACTATGTCATTGGTGTGGTGCTAGGACAAAAGGAAGGTACAGTTGAGCATGCTATTTATTATATTAGTAAAAACCTACAAGGTGCTGAACTAAACTATATTGTTACTGAAAAAGAATTGCTAGCAGTAATCTATGCACTTAATAAATTTAGACATTACATTATTATTTATGAAGTATTTGTATACACTAATCATTTAGTAATCAAATACTTGATGAACAAGCTTGTCATATCTTGTAGGTTAGCAAGATGGTTACTCCTTATGCAGGAGTTTGATGTGACAATCATTAATAAACTAGGGAAAGCTAATGTGGTGGCTGACTTTTTATCTAGATTACAAGTTCCAAATGATCCCGCATCAATTGATGATATCTTCCCTGATGAGCACCTGTTCTCTATCGATACTTACAATCCATGGTATGCTAACATCGCCAACTACCTTTCTACAAGGACACCACCTCATTTCTCACCTAGAGAACATAGACTTTTGGTTGAGAAAAGCTTCAAATTTTCATGGATCTCAGGATTTATGTTTTACACAGGTCATGATCAGGTCACCCAAAGATGTATTCATGAATATGAGACTTATGACATCCTTAGGGCTTGTCATGATGATCTTTGTGGTGGGAATTTTGTAGGAAAGAGGACATCATACAAAATCTTGAGAGTAGGATATTAGTAATAACTGAGAGGGGGGGGGGTGAATCAGTGGCCTCAAAATATTCCAATTAATCAACCCAGAAAATTAGTACCATAATATTAAGCCTCTATTTATCTTCAATCCTATAAGATGAATGCCTCCAAATATACTTGTTAAATTACTACTGCTCGGAATGCTTTGTTAAACCTTATTACATATGTTTACCGAATATCAGTCTGTTAATTTACCAAAAGACAATAAATTACTTAGAGTATACTGATCATTCTAGAATAGATATGTGTAATGAAAAACACTAAAGTAATGACTCATAAACACAATGAAACATGAATTTTTAACATGGAAACCCTTTTAAGGGAAAAACCACTTAGGATCGGTAACCCAAAAATTTCACTCTTCTGAAGTGAGCTCAGTGAAGAGCCAACCCTGTCAAAGGTTACAAACACACTGTTAGGTGTGACCTTGTTAGAGGATTTAAAATTTTAGTCTGTCACTTGATATCGTCCATCTCTATGCTACCTTCTTTGATCAAACACTCACTTGGCCTATCAATAGGTATCTGGGATCTCATGCTATCTTCATGATCAAAATTTTTGATACTCCTTATGATGTATCTCAATACAGAAAGGATTTTTAAATCCTGCTCGGTTAAAAGAATTTCTGAATCAATGGTTAAATTGAAACAATATGATATGTTCACATATACAACTTATACTTGCAGATTTTCAGATTTATTGTAAGCTTATAACATAATCTGATCAATATGTCATTTTAATACCTTTGCTCCACTTTTTTTTCTGCTCAGTGATGCTATGCTTTGTTGCACGGTGTTCGCAAAAAATTTTAGCTCTTTCCTCAGATTGATTGATTAGGATTGTATGAAGTTGTTCTTTATAAGTTTCTCTTTAGCATCCTCTTTTTCATTCACTCCCCTTAATTTGTAATGAATTAAGTTCTCTTTATAGACATGATATCACCATTTCTAGGTTCTTGATTTTCTTGATCTTAGCACGATCCACAATCTTAGCCAATTTGATTTAAAGGAAAAATATTTTTTTTATCTTGTAGAGATCTTCTTGCCAACTAGACAAAACAACTTTAAATCCTTTACTTATCTCTGGCTTTATCTTGTCGATGAAAACAATGATAACTACTAGTTAAGTATATATCTAGCTCTTCCAGCTAGATATTTTGTCATTTCTGAACTCCAGTTAATTTTGGTGTTTAACTCTTTGATAGCTTTGGTGAACACTCCATTTCCCCTCGGGGTTCTCTGTCAGCTTACACTATGATTCTGGCCATCGGTTATGCTTTTGATTCTTCTCGTCGGTAATGTTCATCGGTGTTCTTTCTCAGGTATCACTGTGACTTGACTTTTGGTTATCTCTGTCCATCGGGTTCCACTAGCTAGTTGTGTTTGAAGTCACTTAGTGAATGTTTGTATTTTATGCATTACTAAAAGCATAATATTTCTTTCTCTGATTCTCTAAAGTCTTTGACACTTTGATTATAACTGATTACATTATATCAAGTTGACATCAATGACAATACAATCCATTTACTAATTTAATGTCTTTCATTATCTTTCTGCATTTCGGTGATCAACATAACATCTTCAATCATTCAATCAGTTACATGTCATCCATCTCTCCCTTCGTAATTGATGGCAACATACTACATTATCATACTATACTATTACTAATACAGTATAAAATAGAACAGTTTCATCACTCTTTCCTATTGTAACTATTACAACTATGTAGTTTTTAGTAAGCTCAAAATAGCTTTGATTTGTTTAGTGCAGAGTGGATTTTCTTCAATCTTCAATCCCTTCATTGGATAGATGTAGCATATTCTATCTTTTTTCTGATGTGTTCTCTTCCTTGACTATTCCTCTTCTTGATAATCTCTTTTTCCTTTGACAACAATCTCTCTCTTTGTATAAACTATTTCCCTTTGTTTCTCCTCTCCCTTAGATGGATATTTCATATGTAATCAATTTCTTCCCCTTACAATATTTATTAAATCTCCCTTTGATTCTCTCAGGGACTTCTCTTCATGGATAATGATAATGATCTAATCTCTCCCTTTGAAAAAAATGCCAAACAAACTTCTATATCATCATTTATCTCTTTATATAATATACTCCTTGAATTTTCCTATCCATCAGAAATATAACATCTCTGGTATTCGGTGTATAATTGTACCTTGCTATGTATAGATGTATCTACTGTTATTCATCTTGGTTGTGCATCAACATGAATGATCTTTTGATTGTGTGTAGGCTGATGCAGCCTCCTAGTCATCTTACTAACCGATAGACAAGGGTTGGACTCCTAGTCTCTATCTCAAGTACTCAAATATATCCTTCGATAATGACTTGGTGAATATATCAGCTAGTTGTTCCTTTGATTGAACATATTCCAGTATCACCTCCTTTTCTTTCTCTTGTTCTCTCAGATATTGATATTTGATAGAAATATGCTTAGTCTTAGCATGCATGACTAGATTCTTAGATATATTAATTGCACTGGTATTATCACAATAAATAATTACTAGTTCAAGAATCTTCATATGCATACCATCCAGTAATTGTTTGATCCATGCAATATTTGAGCAATTTACAATAGCATCAGCCACATACTCTTCTTCTATAGTAGACTGAGAGATGCATCCTTGCTTCTTGCTGATCCATGTGACAAGTCTGTCACTCATGAAGAATGCTCCTCTAGTTGTGCTCTTTCGGTCATCAATGTTTCCAGCTCAATCAGAATCTGTATAGACTTGTAGCTCAAATTTTCCTTCTCTTTTGTACCATAAGCCATAGTCCTTGGTGTTCTTCAAATATCTCAGAATTCTCTTGACAAGAGTCATATGTGATTCTTTGGGATTAGCAGAGAATCTTGCAACTATTCCAACAACATGTTCTATATCTGGTCTGAAATGAACAACATACATTAGTTTTCCAATCATTGATCTATATAAGGTATTATTTACCTCATTTGATTTGTCTTCTTTTGTTAGCTTACATCTGGTAGCCATAGGTGTTCCAACTGGTTTGGAATCTTTGATTTTGAATATCTTCAACACTTCCTTGATGTATTTGGACTGAGTGATATATATGTCTGCATCTTTTTGAAGAATATATAGACCAAGAAAGAATTTGATCTCCTCAAACATAAAAATTTCAAACTCTTTTCTCATTTCATTAGCAAAGTATTTGCATAAAATTTCATTTCCCCCAAAAATGATATCATCAACAAAAATTTCAGCAATCAAAATATTACCATCAATATCTTCTTTTAGGTACAAATTGCTATTTTCACTTGTTCTAACAAATTTAATGCTAATGTGATATGAGTGAAGTCTTTCATATCAGGCTCCCAGTGCTTGTTTCAATCCCTACAAAGGCTTTATGTAGTCTACATACCGTGTTTGTCTTGTCTGGATCAACAAACCCTTCTGGGTTTTCATTGTATACCTCTTCTTCTAATATTCCATTTAGGAATGCAAATTTGACATCCATCTGGTATACCTTGAATCCTTTGTATGTAGCATAAGAAAGTAAGATTCTAACTCCTTCTAGTCTAGCAATGGGTGCAAAGGTTTCTCCATAATCAATTCCTTCTTCTTGTGCATATCCCTTGCATACTAATCTTGCTTTATTTCTTGTTACTTATCCATTCTCATTCATCTTGTTTTTGAATATCCATTTGGTACTAATGACATTCTTGTCATCTAGTCTTGGTTCTAGTGACCATGTATTGTTCTTTTCAATCTATTCTATTTCTTCATTCATTGTACTGACCCATTCTTCATTCTCAAGTGCAGTGTTCATAGATTTAGGCTCAAAATCACAAAGCAAACATCTACTGTTTAGTGACTTACTTATTTTTCTTGTTCCAGCCTTCTTGTCTCCTATGATTTGATTTTGTGGATAATGTCTTTTAACATACTTGGCAAGTTTTGTTTCAGCTCTATGTTCATCATTCTGATAATCTTCTTGACCTTCGTTCTGATCTCCATTGCTCGGAACATCAACTTGAGGATTTTCTTGATTTTTGGTAATTGCAGCCTGATGCTCGAGTGCAATGTTCTATTGCTTAGGAGTGATACACTGTTGCTCAGGTAGAGTGTCAGGTTCTGTATAAACAAACCTATTGTATTCCTCTGACTCTTTTTTTCTTTCCTTATTATTCTTTTCTGCAAATTCATCTATTCTTACATTTGCACTTTTAATTATTTTGTTAGATGACTTGTTAAGACATTTATAAGCCTTTCTTTTGGTTGAGTACCCTAGAAAGATACTTTCTTCACTTTTGGAGTCAAGTTTTCTATTTCTATCACTCTTCAAAATATAACATTGACAACCAAAGATTCTGAAGTAACTTACATTGGGTATATGACCATACCAAAGCTCATAGGGTATCTTCTTTGTTTCCTTCTTCAATTATACTTTGTTCAATGTGTAAATAACAGTACTCATAGCTTCCCTCTAGAAATTTTGAGTGATGCTCTTCTCAATCATTAATGTTCTTGCATAATCAACAATTGATTTGTTTCTCCTTTCATAAATTCCATTTTTCTGTGGTGTTCTTGGTGCAGAAACCTATCTTTTAATTCCATGCTCATTTCAATAGTTAGTGAATTCATCGAAAGTAAATTCCCCTCCTCTATCTGAGCTTAAGAATTTAAATTTCTATTCACTTTGTTTTTCTACCATAGCCTTATACCATTTAAACATCTTGAATGCTTCTAATTTATCTTTTAAGAACATAACTATCATCATTCTAGAATAATAATCAACAAAGAGAATGAAATACCTTTCTCCATAGTAACTCTTTGTCCTCATTGGTCCACATAGATCAATATGGACTAATTCTAGAATTGCATTAGATGTATGGGTTTTACTCTTGAAACTAGACTTTGTCAACTTACCTTTTTGACAATTCTTGTACATGATAGGCTCAAGCTTAGTCATGCTCGGTAAGCCTCTGACACTCCTTTTATTGCTTATCTTTATCACATTGTCAAAGTTTACATGACACAATATTTTGTGCCACAGCCATATGTCTTTGTTTCTAGCCATTAAACAAGTGGTGTTAGTGTCATAAAGATAGAAAAGGTTACCTTTTTTCTGCTCACCAATTCTAATCAACCTTCCTGATTCATTGAAGATCTTTTCATTCTTATTTTCAAATGCTACTCTATGACCTATATTGTTTATTTATAAAACACTTAACATATTATAATTTAGTCCTTTTACCCAGTAATCATTTTCACATTTAATTAGGTTATTCAACATTATAGTCCATTTACCTTCAACTGGACAAGGTGTATCATTACCCATTCTCACTGAACCACCATTATAGTATTCAAAAGTCTCAAACTTTCATTTATCACTGGTCATATGGTGTTTGCAACCACTATCTTTGATCTAGACAACATTCTTACTAAATTTAGATATGAGTGCAGTTTCTACATACCTTTCTTCTTCATCATCTGAATCATCATTCATGGCTACAAATACCATCTCAATATTTATTTTGATTCGGTGTCAGTGTCATCAGCTCTATTCTTAGCTAAGTAACAAGATTTCTTCCCTTTGTCCTTGTAGTCTCGGGTATCTCTTTTTCCAGATTGTCAGTTGCTTCGGTAATCTTTGTTATCACCTCTATCAACATTCTTCTCATATGACCTATCATTACTTCTATCATCTTTTCTTCTATTTGGACATCTTGCAGCAAAGTGTCTAGCCTCTTTACAATTAAAACATACAAGTGGTAATTTACCTTTTTATCTACCTTTGCCTCTCTAAAATCTTCTTGCCATTAGTGCTTCAATCTCATCAAGTCCTTGATCCTGATTATTACTTTCACTATCATTTCTAATAGCATGTCTATGACTTGAATTGCTTATTTTCAAAGAAGATTTGAATGCAAATTCTATAGATGGTAAGACACTATTATCAAAGTTATTCATCTCAAATGAAATCAGTCTACCAATCAGACTATCTAGAGTAACTATATTGTTTGCAACTGCTCTCATTTCTTGAATAGAAGAAAATCTAATAGAATATATAGACAGTAAGGTTCTTAAGATTTTACTTACCATTGTCTCCTCTTCAAGTACGCTCCCAACTCTTCAGATAACATTGACTACCTCTTTGATTCTGCAGCTATACTGAGTGATATTTTCTCCTTCTTTCATCCTTAGGTCATCAAACCTCCCTCTTAGGCTTTCTACCTTGCCTCTTAGTACATTGGCATCTCCTCCATGTACCATCTTCAAATTATCCCACATTTTCTTTGTAGAGGTGCAGGTTTTGACATCTTTAAACTCAGCATCGGAGAGTGATGAGGCAAGTTTTAATCATCATGTAATTATGCTCATGTTTTACTCATAATTTCTCAAGAGTGTGAGGTCATGTAGGGAACCCATATTTAGTATCTAAGTTTTCAACAATATCATTTCCAATACCTAATAGGTGGAGTCTTATTCTTCTTTTCCATGATGCAAAGTTGTCTTTATTCAACTTGGGCACATCTCATCTGTTCATCTTGGGATGTTTTGCTTGAGCTGTTAAACTCCCTTTCTAAGAACACAAGCTCGGATACCAATTGTAAGTAATA
Source organism: Thuja plicata (assembly GCA_018584345.1). Lineage (NCBI taxonomy): Eukaryota > Viridiplantae > Streptophyta > Pinopsida > Cupressales > Cupressaceae > Thuja > Thuja plicata. Next base: position 484,391 of record MU224753.1, read on the forward strand.
ATTGAGAGGGGAGGTGAATTAGTGGCCTTAATATATTCCAATTAATCAACCCAAAAACTTATTACCACAATATTAACCCTCTAGTTATCTTCATTGCTATAAGATGAATGCCTCCAAATATAGTTATTAAATTACTACTGCTCAGAATGCTTTGTTAAACCTTATTATGTATGTTTACCAAATACTAGTCTGTTAATTTAATGAAAGACAATAAATTACATAGAGTATACCGGTAAATTCATATTAGCTATGTGTAATGAAAAACACTAAAGTAATGACTCATAAACACAATGACACATGGATTTTTAATGTGGAAACCCTATTAAAGGAAAAACCACTTGGGATCGGTAACACAAAATTTTCACTCTTTTGAAGTGAGCTCGGTGAAGAGCCAACCTTGTTAAAGGTTACAAACACACTGTTATGTGTGACCTTGTTAGAGGATTTAAAATTTTAGTCTGTCACTTGATATTGGGCATCTCTATGCTACCTTACTTGATCAAACACTCACTTGGTTTGTCAATAGGTATCTAGCATCTCATGTTACCTTCACGATAAATCTTTTTGATACTCCTTGGGATGTATCTCAATATAGAAAGGATTTTTAAATCCTCCTCGGTTAAGAGACTTTCTGAATTAATGGTTAAATTGAAGCAGTATTATCTATTCCCATATACAACTTATACATGAATATTTTCAGATCTATTGTAAGCTCATAAGATAATCTGATAAATATGTCCTTTTAATACCCTTTCTCCACTTTTGTTTTTCTTGGTGATGCTATGCTCTGTTGCTTGGTGTCCACCAAAAAATTTATCTCTTTCCTCATCTTGATTGATCAGGACTGTATGAAGTTGTTCTTCATCAGTTTCTCTCCAGCATCCTCTTTTTCATTCACTCCCCTTAATTTGTAATGAATTAAGTTGTCTCTTTATAGACATGATATCATTGTTTCTAGGTTCTTGATTTTATTAATCTTGACCTGATCCACAATCTTAGCCAATTTAATTTAAATAAAAACTCATGTTTTATCTTGTAGAGATCTTCTTTCCAACTAGACAAAATAGCTTTAAATCCTTTACTTATCTCTATGATGCAACACTAGTCTTTCTTATCCCTAGTTTCCTCTAGGGGCTCCTAGGTCACTCCACTGACCCTATAGGGTTCTTAACTAACCCTATTGTCCTTAGGACTCTTCTCACAAGTTCCTACTTCTTCAACTAGTGAAACACCAACAATGAAAAACACAAACTCACCATAGCTCTTCAAAAGACTCTTTCTAGCCTTTCTTGCTCCATCTTCCCAAGATGCTCCAACTGATCCAAATTGATCATTTCTCAACCCATAGAGAGGAATAGGGCCTTGAATTTTTTGTTAGGATCCTTTCCACCACTTGCAACCACACTTTTCTTTGAAACCCTAATCGAGTTCCAAGAATCACATCAATTGCTTCCCAAATAGGGCTACAAGCAATTAGGCCTAATTAGGAACCTTTGCTACATTTACAAATAAAAATTCATAAAAAGTTTCCAAAAAAATTTAGGATCTAGATACCCTTTATCAAGACACTAGAGATTTTCTAGGTCTAGGATTCCCAAGCTGTCTGTACAGCTCTGCCTATAATCAAGGCTAAAATTCACGGTTTTGAGGGTTTCAAAACCAGTCTGATAGAAACTTCATTATAAACACCAATTTGCATTTAAAAAAAATTCTGATGTAAATTGGGAATCCAAAACACATTATCCTATCCCTTTCCAAGCTCTAATTGAAGCAATGATTTCTTTCAATCCACCAAATAAGCTCTGCAACTACTGATGACCCCTAGCCATGTATCACTGGCTCGCCTAGGGCATCATCTTAAAAATGGATGCCATGCTCTCCTAGGCCCCACCTTCATGGTACATATAGTACATGGAGTCACCTTCCATAATCCAAGAGCCCATGAAAATTCCATGGTGGAAGATGGAGTTATGACTCTATTTGCAGACAGTGCCCAATTCAAACCAGCGACTGGACAAAAACTAAAAGAATTTAAACAAGAAACTAAAACTATTGAATTCAACAAACTAAAACCAAAAGAAATCTTGTATCAACATAAATTACTTAGATCAATGCTTACATAAGTTTCTTCAACCCATTAAACAAAATCTTCACATAACACATAAACTATAACTGTATTCCAAATTCACAGTCCGTACACAAAATGATTTCAACTTGCCAACCCTGCAAAAATCTCAAGGATGGTCTTATATCATTGACCAGGGAACTCAAAAATTGATTTCAGACAATTAAGGAACTAATTCCTTTGAAGTTGCATTCTTGTCGTAAATGTTGTCAATGACAACATTGACAACTTTTGCAACTTTTTTGATATGCTATCCAAACGAGGTATAACCTTGTCCAAACTTGTCCAAACCACTAATTAGGATGAAATAACATCAAATAGGACCTCTAGCCCCTTGTTTGACTCATTTGAAAAAAAAATACAAAAAACACCCTATTGGACCTAAATGGACACAAAAGTCTCTAAGGACCTAACAAGACATCCTCCTACTTAGAACTCTACATATTAGGAATCTTAGTCCCTTTATTCACCTAGCAGTCTAGCTAGAACCACTACAAGCCAAAAACATAGAAGAAGCCCTCAGTCACATTATATTATCTAGCCTACCTAGGTGCTCCTACACCATACTCCCCCAAAAAGGAAAATCTATGTCACTCATGTGGACAGGAGATCCTCTGAGATGCCTACCTTCTTGAATTTTGTCTCTGCAACCTATGAGGCCTCTAACTCTGGTCTATCCTTCCATTGGATGAGATGTTCCATGTAGACCTTATGCCTGGTAGTCTTCTTATCCCTAGAATCCAGAACTTTGACAACAATCATCTGTGGTTTAGGAGGTAAGACAGTAGCTTCAAAATCCTCACTGACTTCATGACTTCCCTGACTAGTCTCACCTACTTTCCCTCTGAACTAGATCAAATCTTGCACATTGAACACCGAAGATATGTTCAAGTCTGATGGTAACTCCACTTTATAGGCATTAGCCCCATATTTGGCTAAGATTTTGCAAGGTCCCACCTTTTTCATCTGAAGCTTGCTAGGGACACCTTTCTATAGTCGTGACTTGTTCAAGTGAACCATTACATACTTGCCCTCTGCAAACAGAATATCCTTCCTCTTTTCATCCACTTTTTCTTTCAACTTTTGTTGACTGTCTTGGATCTACTTCTTCACTTGGTCTTGTATCTCCTTCATGGTATGGGTGAAATCCTCTGCATGGACACTTCTATACTCCATTCCTCCAAGATCCCTAAGCTCACAAACACCCCTTGGGTGCATCCCGTAAACAACCTCAAATGGGCTCTTTCCTGTCATCCTATTCTTGCTATCATTGTAAGAATATTCTTCTTGGGGAATGACCACATCCCAAATATTTCCATACTCCTTAGTTAGGCACCTCAAAAGGTTACCCAACACCCTATTTACCACCTAAGTTTGGCCATCAGTCTGAGAGTGGTAAGAGGAACCAAAAGATAGGTTAGTGCCCAATCTTGTCCACAATGTCCTTTAAAAGTGACTCATATATTTCACATCCCTATCAGAGACTATACTCAAAGGAAGACAATGAATCCTCACAATCTCCTTAAAAAACAAATAGGCAATGTGGCTAGCATCATTAGTAGTTTTACATGGGATGAAATGCACCATTTTACTCAATCTATCAACAACTACATAAATGCTATCATACCCCTGCTTGGTTTTGGGTAAGCCCGCAATAAAATCCATACTCACACACTCCCATGGCATGTTAGGGACCGGTAGAGGCTGGTACAACCCTACATTACTCATTCCTCATTTTTCCTTCATGCAAACAATACACTGCTCCACATACTTGGTGACATCTTTCACCAACTTTGGCCAATGGTAGAACCTTTGGACTAGTTTCAAGGTTTTTTCCTTACCAAAATGACCACTTAGAGAGCCATTCTATTTCTCTTGTATGAGATTCATCCTCATTGACCCTTTAGGTACACTCAATTGATTTCCCTTGAACAATAATCCATTTTGTAAAGTAAAATCAGAGAATTTTCTATGAAAATCATTTTAAAAATCAACACATACCTTATAGCCTTCACCAAAATCCTCATCTGCTTTGAGGAGATCTCTGAAACTACCAATCCCAATACTACTCAATTGGACTTCTTGTACTGTCAAAAATCTCCTACTTAAGGCATTTGCAACCTTATTAAGTTGATCTTTCTTGTGCTTTGTAGTAAAAGTGAATGCCTACAAGTACTCCATCCACTTTAAATGCCTATTTCTTAGCTTCTCTTATGTGTTAATGTAACTAAGAGCCTGATTGTCAGTAAATACCACAAATTATTTACGCAATAGATAATGCCTCCATTTTCTCAAAGATTGAACTAGAGCATATAGTTCTAAATCATAAGAAGAGTATTTATTCCTAGTCTCATTCAATTTCTCACTAAAGAAGGAAATAGGCCTACCTTCTTGACTTAATACCCCTCCTACTTCCATTCCACTAACATCACACTCAATGGTAAACAACTTCTCAAAGCTTGGAAACTATAGAATTGGTTTGGTAGCCACTTGTTTCTTTAACAACTCAAAGGCTTTCTCTGCTTCCACTATCCATCTGAACTTAGTTTTGACCCCACCCTTTATAGTATCCATCAATGGAGCACATATCCCACTGAAATTCCTAATAAACTTCCTATATAATTGTGCAAGGCCATGAAAAATCCTTACCTTAGTGGCTATGGTAGGTGGAGGCTAGTTTAGGATAGCAACAAACTTGTCTTTGTCCATCTTCAAAGACCCCTTAAACAATACAAAGCCCAAGTAGACTAGTTCTTGTTTGAAGAACTCTAACTTTTCAAGGTTAATATCCAATTTCTCTTCATGCAACCTTTTCAATACTGCCTCTACATGTCTGATATGCTCCTCCCTTATCTTACTAAATATGAGTATATCATCAAGATATACCACCAAAAACTTCCCTATAAAGTCCTTGGCCACCTCATTCATGAGCCTCATGAATGTGCTTGGAGCATTAGAGATTCCAAATGGAATAACAATCCATTCATATAACCCATCTATGGTCTTGAATGTCCTTTTCCATTCATCACCTTCCTTCACCCTAATTTGGTGATAACCACTCTTCAAGTCCAGCTTGGTAAAGTACATTTCCCCTCCAAGGCAATCCATAAGGTCCTCTATCCCAGGTATGGGGAACCTATACCTTATTTTGATCCTATTTATAGCCCTTGAGTCTGTGCATAATCTCCATTTTCCTCCCTTCTTGGATTCCAAAACAACCGAGACTGCACAAGGACTAATACTCTTCTTGATCAAGCCTTGATCCAAGAGTTCTTGTACTTGTCTAGCTACCTCCAAGTTCTGATTAGGAGTGATCTTGTATGCTGCCCTATTGGGAAAATATGCCCCTAGCACAAAGTCTATTTGGTGACTTATAACCCTCTTAGGTTGTAGGGTTGCAAGAGTACCATCACTCACAATGTCCTTGTACCTCTCAAGTAATTCTTTCACCTCTATTGGTAATGGCTCCTTCACTAATTTTTATTCCTCTTTAGGTCTTAGCACAATGGTATAACCTCCCCCCTCATCATCCTTGATGTCATTTACAAACTCCATACCACTGCATAACATGACATTAGGAGTTTTAGTTTGTGGCTCTTCATCCTCTAGAAAAGACTAAATTTTGAAAGTCTTCCCTCCTTTCTTGAAGGTGATGGAATTATCCTTTCCATCATATACTGCCCCATTATCAAATTNCCAAGCCTCCCAAGTAGTAAATGGAAAGCATCCATTGGTAGGATGTCACAAAGAATTTTGTCCTTGTACCCTGCTATAGAGAACTCTACCGATGTTTTCTCATTGACCAGTACACTTTGGCCTTTGTTGAGCCATGTCACCTTATAGGGATTCACATGGGGTATCTTGGCTAGTTTAAGTTTCACCATTGCCTCTTCTGAAATGATATTGTTAATTGAACCAGTGTACACTATCACTTTGAAGACTTTGCCTAAGTTCTTACATCTTATTCTAAAAAGATCTCTCCTATGCTTGGGCTCATCCTTGATTGCCTGCCTTATAAAAAATCTTCTGAACATTACGTTCTCACCCATCTCTGAATCTAGATGGTCTATTTTAGGGGATTTGACACTTGAAGTTTCCTCATGTGCATATGTTATCCTCTTGTCACTATTTGCTGTAGAAGGTTTTTCTAGACATCTATAGGATAGATGGCCTAATTGCCCACAGTAATAACACTTCAAGGTTGCAAAGTAAGAACTACTACTACCTCCTCTTCCTATGTTAGGGAAACCATTATTACCTCTACCTCTATTATAGCCTCCTCTTGAATTGTTTTTAGTCTCTTTCTCTATCAAATTATTCTCTCCTTGTGACCTTTGTTCACTACCTCTACTTTGGTAGCCTCCTCTTTGACCCCTTTGGTCTCTTCCTCTGCCTCTATTATTATTATTATTGTTCTTGAAACTAGAATCCCCTTTCTTCTTGTTCTTTTCTTCCACCTTTATAGCCAATTGATGACACTTCTAAATTGTGGTTGGTGTTCATAGGATGATCTCCTCTTGAATGTTCCACTTCAATCCCCCCAAGTATCTAGCCACTTTTATTGGCTCTTCTTCTTGCATCCTAGACCTTAGACACAATCTCTGGAATTCCTCAGTTTATGAGGCCACATCTAGGTCTTTTTGTTTCAAGTTTGGTCTCTTTCTATGGAGTTGAATTTCAAAATCCTCTAGCAGGTAGTTCTCCTTGAGCTTTGTCACCATTGCATTCCAGTTTGATATGGGTTTCTTACCCATCCTTACCCTCTCATCTTGAAGGTATTTCCACCAAGTCAAAGCTGACCCTCTGAGTCTAGACTTGGCCACTTTAATCTTTTGGGCTTCAGATATACCCTCACACTCAAAATGATTCTTCATTGCTTCAATCTAGTCCATGACTATCTCAATCTCCATCTTTCCACCAAATGAAGGTATTCCTTTGAAAGATTTTCCACTTAATTCTTTTATGGCTTTCAAGAAAGGTTCCTCATTCAACACTGGGTCTAGTCTGGAGATGAATTCTTCCTCTTCAATATTCTACTTACCTCTACCACTGGTTTCAGCTTCAAATTCTTTCTTTTTAGCGGCATCTACTAACTCTTCCATCTTCAACCTCATTGCTTCCAAGGTACCTTCAAGGAGTCTATTTTTCTCCTTTTTCTCTTCCATATCCTTGGCTAATTATGCATTTGTCACCATATTTGTAGAACCACAAGATTCCACTTCTGACATAAACCAATCTTCCCAATTTTCTCAACTTTCTCTGATACCACTCTGATGTAGCATTAGTATTTCTTATCCCTAGTTTCCTCTAGGGGCTCCTAGATCACTCCACTGACCCTATTCTCCTTAAGAGTCTTCTCACAAGGTCCTACTTATTCAACTAGTGAAACGCCAAGAATGCAAAATACAAATTCACCATAGCTCTTCAAAAGACTCTTTCTAGCCTTTCTTACTCCATCTTCCCAAGATGCTCCAACTGATCCAAATTGATCATTTATCAACCCATAGAGAGGGATATGGCCTTGAATTTTTTATGATCCTTTCCACCACCTGCAACCACACTTTTCTTTGAAACCCTAATCGAGTTTCAAGAATCACATCAATTGCTTCCCAAATAGGGCTACAAGCAATTAGGCCTAATTAGGCACTTTTTCTGCATTAACTCACAAAAATTCTTAACAAGTGTCCAAAAATTTTTAGGATCTAGATACCCTTTATCAAGAAACTAGAGATTTTCTAGGTCTAGGAATCCCAAGCAGTGCGTACATCTCTGCCTATAATCAAGGCTAAAATTTAGGGTTTTGAGGCTTTCAAAAATAGTCTGATAGAAAATTCATTCTAAACACCAATCTTCATTCAAAAAACCTTCCCATGTAAATTGGGACTCCAAAACACATTACCCTATCCCTTTCCAAGCTCTGATTGAAGCAATGATTGCTTTCAATCCACCAAATAAGCTTTGCAACTACTGATGACCCCTAGCCATGCATCACTAGCTCGCTTAGGGAATCATCTTAAAAATGGCTGCCATGCTCTCCTGGGCCCCTCCTTCATGGTATATATAGTACATGGAGTCACCTTCCATAATCCAAGAGCCTGTGCAAATGCCACAATGGAAGATGGAGTTATGACTCCATTTGTAGATAGTGCCCAATTCAAACCAGCGACTAGACAAAAACTAAAAGAATTTAAACAAGCAACTAAAACTATTGAATTCAAAAAACTAACACAACAAGAAATATTGTATCAACTTACATTACTCAAATCAATTCTTACATATGTTTCTTCAATTGATTAAACAATGTGATCTTCACAAAATACATAAACTATAACTGTATTCCAAATTCATAGTCTGTACACAAAATGATTTCAACTTGCCAACTATGGAAAAATATCGAGGATGTTCTTATATAGTTGACCAAGGCACTGAAAAACTGATTTCAGATAGTTAGAGAACTAATTCCTTTGAAGTTGTATTCTTGTCATAAATGTTGTCAATGTTGTCAATGACAACATTGACAACTTTTGCAACTTTTTGGATATGCTATCCAAACTTGGTCTAACCTTGTCCAAACTTGTCCAAACCACTAATTAGGATGAAATAACATCAAATAGGACCTCTAGCCCCTTGTTTGAATCATTTTGAAATAAAATACCAAAAACACCCTATTGGACCTAAATGGACACAAAAGTCTCTAAGGACCTAACAAGACATCCTCCTACTTAGCACTCTACATATTAGGACTCTTAGTGCCTTTATTCACCTAGTGGTCTGGATAGAACCACTACAAGACAAAAACATAGAAGAATCCCTAGGTCACATTGTATCATCTAGCCTACCTAGGTGCTCCTGCACCACTCGAGATTTATCTTGTCGATGAAAACAATGATAACTACCAGTTAAGTCTATATTTAGCTCTACCAGCTAGATATTTTGTCATTTCTAAACTGTAGTTAATTTCAGTGTTTAACTCTTTGATATCTTCGGTTAACACTCCAAGTCCCCTCAGGCTTCTCCATTAGTTTACACTGATTCTGGATGTCAGTTATGCTTGTGATTCTACTCGTCGATAATGTCCACTGGTGTTCTTGCTTGGGCATCACTATGACTTGACTTTTGGTTATCTTTGTCCGTCGGGTTCCACTAACCATTGGTGTTTGAAGTCACTTAGTGAATTCTTGTCTTTTATGCATTACTGAAAGCATAATATTTCTTTCTCTAATTCTCTGAAGTCTTTAACACTTTGATTATAACCAATTAGATTATATCAAGTTGACATCAATGACAATACAATCCATTAACTGATTTAATGTCTTGCATTATCTTTTTGCATTTCAGTGATCAACATAACATCTTCAAATATTCAATCATTTACATGTCATCACAGGATACTATTAGCCTACCCTACATAAGGATGCAACTACGCATACAAGGCACTGTGATCGATGCTAGCGTATAGGATGCCCAAGCAATTAAAATGAAATGCCCTTGCAGCCTCAGATGGTGGTGACACCATTTGACAAATGGGGCATCGATTTCATTGGACCTATCGAGCCATCTTCTCATGGTAAGTCATATATCTTAGTGTGCACTGACTATGCAACAAAATGGGTAGAGGCTAAAGCAATGCAACATGCTAGAGATCATAAGGTAGAAAAATTTCTATATGAATATATCTTTATTAGGTTTGGAGTACCTCATGAGATAGTAACATATCAAGGTGCACATTTTACTTCTAATCTTATTATTGAGTTGATGCCTAAATATATAATGAGGTATGGTAAATCTTCACCATACCATCCTAAGGCCAATGGATAGGTAGAGATAACAAATAGGGATAATGAGGCAATTGTAACCAAGATAGTTGTTGTTCACAAGAAGGACTAGGCTACCCGCCTTCCTGGAGCCATTTGGGCTTACAGAACAACTTGGAAAACAAAACTAGTTTTAACTCATTTGAACTAGTTTATGGAAAATCTGCATCTATGCTTATTGAGTTTCAACACAAGACTCTTAGGATGACATTGGAATTAGACATTAACATTACCAGGGCATAGGAAGAAAGGCTACTACAGCTTAATGGACTGGATGAGTATCGAAAGTCTGCACTTCACAATACTGAATTGATTTAGAAGCAGTAGAAGAAGTGGCATGACAAATTCATCAAGGACAATAAATTTTTTGTTGGTGATTGGGCCTTTCTATATGACTCACGCTACCAGCATACCCTAGGTAAATTTTAGACCCAGTGGCTAGGACCTTATGAGATAGTTTCATTTTTTTACAATGGAGCAGTTCAGCTATCTACTACTGATCCCATGTGATTCAAATTTCTTGTCAATGGTCATCACCTCAAGATATATCACAAGCTAGTGAGTCACGAAGAGTTCCTGCTGCAATTCCAACAATGCAATGACAACAACACTCTTGTAGTAGAAGTATCTAGGTCTTCCACCTAGGTTTCCAATAATCCTTGATTTCAATCATCGATTCCATAATAAATGTTTCACTTCCTATGAAATAATTTCTCCGTAATAAAATTCACCTCACCTCCTCTCTCTACCATTTTTTCTGCACCATTGCATCACTCCATCAGTGCATGTCACATTTCAGAACACTCTTCCTACAACGCTTAGACTAGGTCAGTGACACATACCTTTGTTCATATATTATTTTATTCATTTTTATTAGGATTAAGTGTTCTTTTCATTTTTTTTACTCTTTCATAACATGGCCTTGTGGGACCCATGCCTTAAACTTAGTTGGGGGTAGGGATTATTTAATATTTATTTTCAAATTTAAACATTAGCATGTAAAGGATGAAATTTATTTCTTGTCTTTTCGAGATGACTACCATCATGTGTGAAACCATCTGTCATCCCATGATTGCATCATCATAATTGATTGAAATTAATTAAAATATTTTAAAATCTTAAGTTCAATTAGTGATGATATGTTTGCGACGTGTTAAGGGTGGTAGGCCTTAACACACATGAAGGTATTATGAAATATCATTCATTATAATACTTTTAATTTCCTGGAAGTAAATGATATTTTGTACTCTATTGTTCTTGTCTGCAACACTTTGAGTCCATAGCATTTTCCATTTTTAGCTTTTGTAGAGCTTCTGTTAAAAAAATTTGTCCATAGCAATGGGAGGTGATCTTCGGAGGCACGAGATGACAAATCACAGAGTTTTACCTAGAGACCTATCCAGTTGTGAAATGTTCTAAAGGAAAGGGTGGTTGGATTACTATCTTAGCCTCAATATTTTTGACGAAGAAATTGCTCTGCAATTTCTAAACACTCTGCATAATGGGTTTGCAGTGGTAAAAGGGTTGAGAATTGAGTTCACAGAGGACATTGTGGCAGAAGTGACAAGGTTTCTACATGAAGGATAGAAATGGTCTAAATACATTTATTTACTCTTAGCTAGGGCACAGTTCACCTTGCATGGTGATCTACGGTTAGACATTGACAAGAAGCAGGGAACCTCAAGGGTATCATTTCCCATGGATTACATTCAGCAAGCTACACTTATCATAAAGTAGTTTTCTTGCAAAGGCTGCTACAAATATCTTCACGGGCCGCATTTCAAAATCTTGAGTGCCCTCCGCCATGACAATAGAATGGTAAATTTACCTAGCTTTTTGTTTAACATTGTGAAAAAGAAAGATTCTTTAGTTCAATTAGGAAAAGATCAGTCTGTTTCCCATCATTTCTTAATTAAATTAATTGTGGAAAGAGAATTAAATAACTAATTGCTAAGAATATGGGATGAATTCTTAAAAATGGATGAAGTAGTGCCTAGAATGGTCAGCCCTAGAGGTCAGGGTATAGGAAGAAGGGTGAAAAGAGCAATGGGGATTTGCAAAGTAATTCAAAGAACAAAAGTCATTCCTGAAGCCTCTTCCTCTAACCCTAACCAACCTAGGAAGAGAGCTTGTAACATTAGTACTCATATTTCTTATAGGAAGAAAAGGAAAAGCAAGGAAGCTGATGTCATTCCTGACACCCCACCTTCTGTGAAAACTAGGTCTTCTTCTAGGAAAGACAAGGGTGAAACCCTAGAACCATAGGAAGTGATTCTAGAACATCAGCCCCACAATGATAATGTTAGTGATAAAGCTGGCGAAACCTTTCCCTCTTATGAGGAAGAGATGCTAGAAGAACCTCCTGTAGAAACTACAAAGGAGGTGTCCACTAGTAGGAGGAAACACAAGAATCCTCCATGCTCTTTCCAAACCCCTATTATAAAAAGTGCAAGGCTTTCCTCAAACATTAGTAGGGATGATAAGTCTCATGTTCAAATTGTAAATGTAGAATCCTCTGAGTCTGTAGTGAAGTCCTCTTTGGAGGCAATGGTTTAGAAAAGTACAGATAGTGATACCATTTCCCATAATACAAATTTTGAAGCAACAAATGACCCTAATGTTGATTATATCCTCATTAATAGTGACGGAGATTATGAGGAGGCATAGGGGTTTGTTGATGACTCTGTTGGGAAAGATAATGTTGATAATTCAGAAAACTTACCTACCGATGAATTCCCTGCAGTTAAAGAGGATGTTGATGAAAAGGTGTTAGAGAAAATAAAAAAGGATGGGTTAGACACACTGGTTAGAGAAGCTGAATCCTATCAAGAGGATAATGCAATAAAAAAAAATTTGTGTGGAAAGGGGAGACTTCTACACAGGAAAAAGTAATAAAAACCCCTCATCTTGCACACAGATAGATTGATATTATTAATCAGGAACCCATGCCACCACAATACCTATCTACACCCCTAGCTGCAATGTTGAGCTTGTATAAATATTTTGTATGGGAAAGGGTGCAGTGGAGGTTAGAAAACAAAAAATTGAAATAGACCATTGATGGGAATGATGTCATGTAACTAATTGAATGTTTGAAGATGTTAAGTTGGTCACCAAAATGCAGAACAATAATGCAAGAGATTAAATAAGTTAATGGATTGTATTGTCATTGATGTCAACTTCATATAATAGAATAAGTTATAATAAAAGTGTCAAAGACTTCAGAGAATTAGAAAGATAAATATTATGCTTTCAGTAATGCATAAAAGACAAGCATTCACTAAGTGACTACAAATACCGACAGCTAGTGGAACCCGATGGATAGAGATCAATGAAAGTCAAGTCACAATGATGCCCAAGCAAAGAAACTGATGACCAGAATTACAGTGTTAACCGACAAGAAGAGCTTTATAGTAATGCCTGATAGACAGACAACCTTGACGGAAAATCCCGAGGAGAAATCAAGTGTTTTACCGAAGCTATCAAAGAGTTAAAACACCAAAGTTAACTAGAGTTCAGAAGTGACAAAATATCAAGCTGGCAGAGCTAAATATAGACTTAACTGGTAGTTTTTATCGACAAGATAAAGCCAGAGATAAGTAAAGAATTTAAAGCAGTTTTGTCTATCTAGAAAGAGGATCACTACGAGATAAAATAGGATTTTTGCTTTAAATCAGGTTGGCTAAAATTGCAGATCACGCCAAGATCAAGGAAATCAAGAACCAAGAAATGGTGATATCATGTCTATAAAGAGAAAACTTAATTCATTAAGAATAAAGGGGAGTGAATGAAAAAGAGGATGGTGGAGAGAAACTGATCAAGACCAAAATCATACAGTCCTAATCAATCAAGTTGAGGAAAGAGCTGAAGATCTCTACAGACACTGAGCAACAGAGCATAGCATCACCAAGCAGAACAAAAGTGGAGCAAAGGTATTGAAAAGATATATTCATCAGATTAATTTATGAGCTTATAGTAGATCTAAAAATCTACAAGTATAAGTTGTATATGTGAACAGATCATACTATTTCAGTTTAACCATTGATTCAAAAAGTCTCTTAACCGTACAGGATTTAAAGATCCTTTCTATATTGAGATACATCCCAAGGAGTATCAAAAAGTTTGATCATGAAGATATAATGAGATGCCAGATAGCTATTGAAAGGCTAAGAGAGAGTTTGATCAAGGAAGGTAGCATAGAGATTCCTGATATCAAGTGACAAACTAATTTTTTAAATCCTCTAACAAGGTCACACCTAATAGTGTGTTTGTAACCTTTAACAGGGTTGGCTCTTCACCGAGCTCACTTTAGAAGAGTGAAAATTTTGGGTTACCGGTCCCAAGAGGTTTTTCCCCTAATAGGGTTTCCATGTTAAAATCTATGTGTCAATGTGTTTATGAGTCATTACTTTAGTGTTTTTCATTACACATAGCTAATCTAGATTGATTGGTATACTCTAAGTAATTTACTATTTTTTCAGTAAATTGAAAGACTATTATTTGGTAAACATAAAGAATAAGGTTTATCAAAGCATTCTAAGAAGTAGTAATTTGATAAGCATATTTGGAGGCATTCATCTTATAGGACTTAAGATAACTAGAGGCTTAATATTGTGGTACTAAGTTTTTGGGTTGATTAATTGGAATGATTTGAGGACACTAATTCACCCCCTTCCCCTCTTAGTTATTACTAACAATTGGTATTAGAGATTGTGTGCTTAGAAAGAGAGTTTAACAGATCAAGCAAAATATTGCAAGATGAACATACGAGATGTTCCCAAGTTGAATAAAAACAACTTTGCATCGTGAAAAAGTAGAATAAGACTCCACCTATCAGGTATTGGAAATGATGTTGTTCAATGATTAGATACTAAATATGTGTTGCCTACAAGACCTCGCACTCTTGAGAAACTAAGAGAAAATCATGAACATAATTGTATGATGGTAGAACTTGCCTCATCACTCTCTGATGCTGAGTTTGAAGATGTCAAAACTTGCACCTTTGTAGAGAAAATGTAGGATAAGTTAAATATGGTACATGGAGGAGATGCTAATGTAATAAGAGCCAAGACAGAAAGCCTAAGAGGAAGGTTTGATGACCTAAGGATGAAAGAAGGAGAAAATATCACTCAGTATAGCTACAGAATCAAAGATTTAGTCAAAGCTATCTAAGGAGTTGGAGGTGTATTTGAAGAGGAGACAATGGTAAGTAAAATATTAAGAACCTTACTGCCTATATATGCTATTAGATTTTCTTTTATTCAAGAAATGAGAGCAGTTGCAAACAATACAGTTACTCTAGATAGTCTGATTGGTAGACTGATTTTATTTGAGATGAATGACTTTGATAATAGTGTCTTACCATCTATAGAATCTTCATTCAAATATTCTTTAGAAATAAGAAATTCAAGTCATAGACATGCAATTAGAAATGATAGTGAAAGTGATAATGAGGATCAAGGACTTGATGAGATTGAAGCACTAATGGCAATAAGATTGCAAAGAGGAAAAGGTAGATACAAAGGTAAATTACCACTTGTATATTTCAATTGCAAAGAAGTTGGACACTTTGCTGCAAGATGTCCAAACAAAATAAAATATGATAGAAGTAATGAAAGATCATATGAAAAGAAGTTTGATAGAGGTGATAACATAGATTACAGAAGCAACTGACAATTTGAAAAAAGAGATACCCGAGACTACAAGGACAAAGGGAAGAAATCTTGTTACCTAGCTGAGAAAAAAGGTGATGACATTGACACCAAATTAGAAGAAGACATTGAGATGGTATTTATAGCCATGAAGGATGATTCAGATGAAGAAGAAAAAAGGTATGTAGAAACTGCACTCATATCTAAGGTTATTAAGAATGATGTCTGGATCATTGATAGTGGCTGAACTCACCACATGCCTGATGAAAATAAAAAAAATTGAGACTTTTGAATACTATAATGATGGTTCAGTAAGAATGGGTAATGATACACCTTGTCCAGTTCAAAGTAAAGGAACTATAATGTTGAATAACCTGATCAAATGTGAAAATTCTTACTGGGTAAAAGGACTGATTTATAACTAGGAAGGTTGATAGGAACTCGTGAGCAGAAAAAAGGTAACCTTTTCAATCTTGATGACACTAACACCACTTGTTTAATGGCTAGAAACGAAGACATATGGTTGTGGCACAAAAGATTGTGTCATGTGAATTTTGACAACATGATAAAGATAAGCAATAAAAGGAATGTTAGAGGCTTACCAAGCATGAAAAATCATGAACATATCATGTGCAAGAACTATAAAAAAAGGTAAGTTGACAAAGTCTAGCTTCAAGAGTAAAACCCATACATCTAATGCAAGTCTAGAATTAGTCCATACTGATCTATGTGGACCAATGAGGATAAAGAGTTACTATGGAGATAGGTATTTCATTCTCTTTGTTGATGATTATTCTAGAATGATGACAATTATGTTCTTAAAAGATAAATCAAAAGCATTCAAGATGTTTAAATGGCATAAGGCTATGGTAGAAAAATAAAGTGAAAATAAATTGAAATGATTAAGGTCAAATAGAGGAGGGGAATTTATTTCAGATGAATTCACTAACTATTGCAATGAGCATAGAATTAAAAGATAGGTTTCTGCACCGAGAACAACATAGAAAAATGAATTGCTGAAAGAAGAAAAAGATCAATTGTTGACTATGAAAGAACATTGATGATTGAGAAGAGCATAACTCAAAATTTTTGGAGTGAAGTTGTTAGTACTTCTATCTAAACATTAAAAATAGTACAATTGAAGAAGGACACAAAGAAGACACCCTATGAGCTTTGGTATGGTCACACACCCAATGTAAGTTACTTTAGAATCTTTGGAAATCAATGTTATATATTGAAAGATGATAGAAATGGAAAACTTGACTCCAAAAGTGAAGAAGGTATCTTTCTAGGGTACTCAACCAAAATCAAGGCTTATAAATGTCTTAACAAGTCATCTAACAAAATCATTGAAAGTGAAAATGTAAAAAATAGATGAATTTATAGAAAATAATGATAAGGAAAGCAGAAAAGAGACAAAGGACTACAACAGGTTTGTTTATATAGAACCTAACACTCTACCCTCGCAACAGTGTATCACTCTCAAGAAACAAAACATTGCTCTCAAGCATCAGGCTGCAATTACTAAAAATTAGGAAAATCCTCAAGATGATGTTCCGAGCAATGAAGATCAGAATAAAGGTCAAGAAGATGATCAAAATAATGAACAAATAGTTGAACCAAAAATTGCCAAGTATTTCACAAGACATCATCCATAAAATCAAATCATAGGAGACAAGAAGGATGGAATGGGAACAAGAAGTAAGTCACTAAACACTAGATGTTTACTTTGTGATTTTGAGCCTAAATCTGTTAATACTACACTTGAGAATGAAGAGTGGGTCAATGCTATGAATGAAGAAATAGAACATATTGAGAAGAACATTACATGGACACTAGTACTGACGTAAAATGACAAGAATGTCATCGACACCAAATGAATATTCAGAAATAAGTTGAATGAGAATGGAGAGGTCACAAGAAACAATGCAAGGTTAGTATGCAAGGGGTATGGACAAGAAGAAGGTATTGATTATGGAGAAACCTTTGCACCCATTTATAGACTAGAAGGAGTTATAATCTTACTTTCTTATCCTGCATTCAAAGGATTCAGGGTATACCAGATGGATGTCAAATTTACATTCCTAAATGGAATACAAGAAGAAGAGGTATACATTGAAAAACCAGAAGGGTTTGTTGATCCAGACATGAGAAACATGGTATGTAGACTAGATAAATCCTTGTATGGATTAAAAAAAGCACCTAGAGCCTCGTATGAAACACTTCACTCCTATCTCATTACCATTAAATTTGTAAGAACAAGTGAAAATAACAATCTGTACTTAAAAGAAGATACCGATGGTAATATTCTGATTGCTGAAATTTTTGTTGATGATATAATTTTTGGGGGGAATGAAATGTTGTGCAAATTCTTTTCTAATGAAATGAGAAAAGAATTTGAAATGTCTATGTTTGGGGAGATCAAATTCTTTCTTGGGCTATAGATTCTTCAACAAGATGTAGGCATATATATCACTCATTCCAAATACATCAAGGAAGTGCTCAAGATATTCAATATGAAAGATTTCAAACCAGTTGAAACACCTATGGCTACTGGATGCAAGCTGACAAAAGAAGAAAAATCAAATGAGGTAAATCAGACCTTGTATAGATCAATGATTGGTAAAATAATGTATGTTGTTGATACCAAACCAGATATAACACATGCAGTTGGAATAGTTGCAATATTCTCTACTTATCCCAAAGAATCACATATGACTATTGTCAAGAGAATTATGAGATATCTGAAGAACACCGAGGACTATGGCTTATGGTATAAAAGAGAAGGAAAATTTGAGCTATAGGTCTATATAGATGCTGATTAGGTTGGAAACATTGATGAACGAAAGAGCACAACTGGAGGATCATTCTTCATGGGTGATAGAATTGTCACATGGATCAACAAGAAGTAAGGATGCATATCTCAGTCTACTCCAGAAGCAGAGTATGTGGTTGTTGTTAAAAATTTCTCCAATATTGCATGGATCAAACACTTACTGGATGGTATGAATATGAAGATTCTTGAACCAATAATTATCTATTGTGATAATACTAGTACAATTAATATTTCTAAGAATCTAGTCATGCATGCTAAGAATAAGCATATTTCTATCAAGTATGACTATCTGAGAGAACAAGTGCAAGAAAAGGAGGTGATACTGGAATATGTTCAATCAAAAAAACAATTAGCATATATATTCACCAAGCCATTATCAAAGGATACATTTGAATACCTGAGACAAAGACTAGGGGCCCAACCCTCGTCTATCGGTCAGTAAACTGACTAGGAGGCTACATCAACCTACATAGAATTATAAGATCATTCATGTTGATGCATGCAAGGAGATGAACATCAATAGATACATATGTACACAACAAGGTACAAATCTGCACCGAATAACAAGAGACATTGTATTGTTGATGGATAGGGAAATTAAAGGAATATATTAAATAAAAGGGATAAAGATGATATAGAAGATGTTTGGCATTATTATCAAAGGGAGAGATTATCTCATTATCATAAGGGAGAAAGATTCATTATCATGAAGGAGAGAATATCTCATTGATTAGAAAATATTATATCATTATCCATAAAGAGAAGTTCTTAAGAATCAAAAGGAACAATTAATCAATATTCTACGAGAGAGAGATTGATTACATATGAAATATCCATCTAAGGGAGAGAAGTAACAAAGGGAGAGAGTTAATACAAAGGGAGAGATTTCTGTCAAAGGAAAACAAGATTATCAAGAAGAAGAACAGACAAGACAGAGCACATATCAGAATAGAGACAGAAGATGCTACATCTATCCACCAAAGAAATTGAAGATTGAAGAAACAACCACTTTGCAAGAAAAAAATCAAAGCTATTTTGAGCTTATCAAGAACTCAAGAACTAGACATTTGTAATAGTTACAATAGAAAATATTAATGAAACTGTTATATTTCATATTATATTAGTAATATTACAGTATGATAATATAGTATGTTGCCATCAATGCCAAAGAGAGAGATTGATGACATGTAACTAATTGAATGTTTGAAGATGTTAAGTTGGGCATCAAAATGCAAAAAGATAATGCAAGACATCAAATTAGTTAATGGATCATTGATGTCAACTTGATATAATCTAATCGGTTATAATCAAAGTGTCAAAGACTTTAGAGAATCATAAAGATAATGATTATGCTTTCAGTAATGCATAAAAGATAAGCATTCACTAAGTGACTACAAGCACCGACGGATAGTGGAACCTGATGGATAGAGATCAATGAAAGTAAAGTCATATTGATGCTTGAGAAAATAAACTGATGAACATTAACGACGAGAAGAGTTACAGTGTTAACCGACGAGCATGTCATGCCCAAAACTAGGGCAAAACACACATACAATATTTTTTTAGAACGCAAGTGTAAACCACTAACAAGGATGTATTTGAGGAAATGTGATATCAAGGTGAGGTTAGTCTTCGAGTTGCAAGGTATATACATAGGTTGAATTAGGGTCATCCCACATACATATGTAGAATTAGAACATCAACTAGTCATACGGGTTATGTGAACACCTGGGTCAAGTTGATTTAACTCTGGTTTCATATTTTAATCTATGTGTAGTATCATGATGATATCCAATTTTTAAGAGTCATATATTGAATTAGATTCCCCTGGTAATCACTTTATTTCTAACCTTGGTTACAACTTATTCATTTAGTTCTAGTCCCAATTCTCTTTCGACCATTAACCACTAGTTTAGAATTCAGTAATCAAAACCTAATCTATTCCTTATCCTTCTAAAAATAATTAAATTCTCCCTTACAAATTCCCATGCAACTATAGTCCTTAAATTCTTTAATAGAATATTAAATTAATCTCAATAGAAAATTTACATTGACCTCTAACCTCTTGAAAACACATGGGCAACATAATTCAGTTTATCGTAATAAAATTAAATTAATATCTATCTATATTTTTTTTACATAAAATTACATCTATTAATTAATAATTAACTACGCAATTGAATAAACTTTATCTAAACCAAGTTACATGATTTTAATAAAACAATGAAGAATTAAATCCATAACATATTAGCCATTCTATATATTTTTCACATAAAAACTAAGGTTCAAATCTAGTATTTAAACTACACAATTTAAATAGAAAGTATATCTATTAGATGAGGCCACTTAATTCAAATAACATAAATCAGAATTAAAT
>MU224753.1:530848-551267 GCA_018584345.1 Thuja plicata
ACCTGGAGGTCTCATCTCGGTTAGCATAAGGTCCCACAACCTTGAGATGATTCCCATGTTATACTGGATTATCAAGACCAAGAGAGCTTGAGATCAGAGGCGCAAATTCAGTGTATAACAAGAACCACAAGAAGAAGAAAGATAGAATTGGTGCCCTATTCACATGGACTAGTGCGTATGATCATCAACTAAGGAATTTGATAAGAGAAGATAAGAAATAGAGAGAGGATACAAATTACAATGAGGAGATGCCTCTGTTACTATGTCAAGATGAAAGATAATTACAACAGGAAGAGTTTCTAAAGGATTATGAATTCATAAAAACTAAAGAGTTTAAAGACTTCCTGATATGGGAAAAGCAAGAACATGCTGCAGCACAACTAAAAGCATAAGGAGGAGAGGCTATTACAAATAAAGAATTACAAGCCCTACAAGCATATGAGTCAGAGTTAGAGAATATGACTCTTGATGAAGTGAGGCAACTTGTAAAGTCTAGTGACATGCTCCTAGTAGAAGGATGGGAGTTAGCCTCAACATTTATTATAGATCAAATCAAGAGGCAACCTGATATTAATATTTCTACAAAGACCCAAGTAGGAGAGATGATAAGAGGGTGTGGATATGATTCTAAGTCCCAAGCCCTAGCAATGTGGTCCCTTGCTCCTAAGAACCAGAAGCCATCACTGATAAATGTTCAAGAGGAGATTGAAGGAGACAAGATAATATGGTCAGTGCACAAAATAGGAGACCTAGAAATATCTCATGCATTGACAAATTTTTCTCACTTGAATGAGGCAAAGGCAGTACAGATGTCTACAAGTTATCAGAAATTATTTGATGAATCAAGCCTTCTTACCAAGGATAGAGAATTAGGTATGTTGAAAATTAATGAAATGGAAAAAAATAACTGCAGACCTAACTCAGAAATTGCAAGAAATGCCTGAGGTTGCCCCTGCTGAACCTATAGAAGGAAAAAATGTTGAAATTGAAATAAAGAAAACATAGTATGTTGTAGTAGAAACAGAACAGAGGATTAAGGAGCATAATAGTGTCATTTTAGGAGCATTAATGGCAATTTTGTAGCATAGAATAAATATACTAAAAGGTAAATTAGACATGGTATATGGATTCTATGGTAAATTGCTAGGCCTACAAATTGAGGTTAATAATTTTATATCAATTTTGAACCCTTATTAGCAACATGGTTAGTGAGAACCGAGTTATTTGAGAGGTTAGCTTCTTTGCAACCACTAAGATCATATTTACCAGAGATAGTAACCCAGGTTTGGGAGGAGATAGAAAAAATTGGGGTGACCTTGTCCTTTTTTAAAGCCAAGGAAAATCAAATTGAGGCAAGAATAAATATGTTTGGGCCTAACTACAATAGATTTGTGCCATCAATAAGAGTAGAAGATAATCAAATCAAGCCACTAGGGGTATGGAGCTTACAATTTGACACTGTATTACCTAATAAAGAGGTATATGTTTATGCCAAGGGAGAATTAGATATGGAAAGATATAATAAGATTCTAGATGAGGTCTTTAAGGAAGAAACAAATTTTAATAAACTCATAACAGATGTCAAGAGAATTACTGATGCAAGGTGGGAAAGGTAGAAGACACAGTTGGAAAACATTCAGAACTTTGACTAGCCTAAACAGGATGATGTCACAACATGGGATGTCCTCACCAATCCCAAGAAGAAAAATCTTCCCACTGTTGACCTGGATATTATTGATGAAGAGTAGAACAACACCTGGCACCTGCTCTTTGAGCACAAGAAGGTTAGTCATCTTGAAGACTAGTGTAAATTATCCTTTAATGGAGGTCACTAGGTCTCGTTACAAATATTAGAGGCTATCGTGAACACATACAGACAAAGGTGCCAGTAATCACAAGAAGACAAAGATCAAATCAAATTTCATTCTTCATTTTTTTCTAACCACCGCTTGGTTCCTTCTTGTCTTTTGTCCTTTTCTATGTTTTTAGGGTTAGGTCTTAAACCATTCGAAGCTTGTTGCATCCTTATTTCTTAAGGATTCCAAGATGGTTTTTGACTATAAATAGAGAAAATTGTAAATTTTTTAGAGGTGATGGAATATAATTATAAGGCAGAATACTATAGTTTTGTCTGAGCCTCTATACTTTTGGTCTATTAAATGTATTTTGAAGCAGTTAGACATTAAAAAAAATACATTGAAATCTCTATTTTATATCTTTTGTTGTCTCTTTTATCTCTGTTCAATCTTTTATATGTTTATTTGTAAGGCATTTAAATATATCAACTGCAAGGTAGTTGTGCAGTCATTTGTGAGGTCCTTCAAGGAAGGAATAATTCTTTTAGATGATCCCAAGACGCTAAATATTGGTATTAGGATCTGATAGCAAAGATATAGGAGTGAGTGGATAGTTTGTAAGGCATTCTATCTAGGTTTCATGTATTTTCATTATTCACCTAATTGTGGATTTACATTTAAGATTGACTTTGTTTCCCATAGGATCAAGCACTGGTTTATAGTTTTCCAAGTAATTGTTCATCATCCAATATTTAAGAACAACCAATCAGTTACATTAGATTCATACAAAAGCATACATTTATAAGTATTGTATTCATAGAGTATACAACTCAGTTTTCTGATTCCTTCAAGAGAGAATCAAATAGGTTAACCCTCCTAAGTTCAAGCAACTATAAAAGGAATAAGGATGAAAATCCTTATCAAATTATTGTTTTCTATTATTGAGATAGTAGTTTGGCTTATAAAGCTTTGCATCAGTTTAATCACAGTCATTTGTATAGTTTTCTACTTATTGATACAGTAAAAGGCATTCAACAAATTAGTAAAAGAACCTAATCCACTATAACTAATAGTGCAAGTCAATAATCATCCAATGGTAATACCTGCCTGAGTCTATGGATCTCAAAAAAGGAGGATATTATCCAATACTCATCAATTAGGATTTTTCTCGAATTAAATAAATTGGAAATATACAAGAAAAAGCATTCATACTTATTTAAAAGCTACTTGCAAGAAAAATTCCTAACATAGTGGCGACTTTACTAGGGAAGAAAAGTAATTTTCTAGAAATCTTTGGTTGAAAAATTAATTTATAAATAGAACAGTTCAGTTTTCTAAGTTTAAGTCATCCTTGTAGTATTCATATCTCCCAAACATGTGTTGGGTGGCAACTCTAAAACTGAATCTCTATACTTAGTGCAAAAGTAAAACATTTACACAAATTCTACATATATGAATACTAGGTGAAGAATGAGAGATAATCGAGAAGTTGATTTGGATAGTGGGATCCCAACTACTTCAAGGACTAGGATGTCTTGGAGAGAGAAGGAAAAACCAAGCTAACATTAATGAATCTCCTCCAAGAAAGGAAGAGAACAATACTAGAAGAAAAGATACAAATAAGTCCAGTCATGAGGGGAACACCTCAGAGTATGAAGAAGCCCCAGACCTTGGACTAGAAACATATGTAGTTACTAATAATTCTAGTGAAAGAGAAGGAACCAAAACTAATAGCTCATACTCTGAAGTTCCTTCTGATGAGCTTGCTGAAGAGGAAAGAATCCTCATAAGACAATTAGCCCTTATTCAACAAAAGAAAAGGGAAAAAGATCTTAAAAAGAAAAAAAACATGAGCAAAAGGATGTGGACAAGTTTAGAAGAAGATCTTTAAGACATCAAGCTGCAAAATTTTTTGAGAGGCCTCGTAGAGACCAAGAAAATCCAAGTACCCACAAAGGTCTAGGTCCTCAAACATTTAGAGATAAAGGAAAAAAGAAAGTCACTGAAAATGAAATTGAGGAACCAAAAACTCATAAAGTCTTGACAGAACAAATGTCTAAGCTAGACATTGACCTTGAAAGATCAAGAAGGGAAAAAGAAACTATGGCAAAGATGCTAGAGAAAGCAGAAGATGAAGCTTCTACCTTGGAGATGAAGAAAAAGATTGACTTCTTGTAATCTTCCAAATATTCTTATGCTGGTGGTGGAACTACTACATCTTCAAAGGACAATATTGCTTCTTTCTAGGAGGATGAAACATTTTAAAGGAGGCCATTGCACCCAAAAAGGTACAAGAAATTTACATTTATTGGCATTCCTGATTATCCTAATATAGTTCCTAATGATATTGGAGAAAAACTCCCTAAGTTTTCAAGAAACAATGTCATTTATTGTGAAGTTCATCTAAGAAAATTCATAGATATTATAGATGATTTAAATATTAATCATGAATATGTCCTTATGAAGTTATTTGTTCAATTTCTAGTAGAAGATGCTAGGGAATGGTTTAGAGGTTTTTCTAGTGGTTCAGTTTCATCCATGGATGAACTAATTGATTTGTTCAAAGACTAGTATGGTGACAAAAAAAATGAAGGGTTCTTGCTTAATGAATTCAATAAAAAAAAAAAAAATTCAATGAGGAGGTTACTGAATTCAATATGATATTTTAGAGAGCTATGCACAAGTTCTTTCAAAAAATCAAGCTAGATG
Organism: Thuja plicata; assembly: GCA_018584345.1. Lineage (NCBI taxonomy): Eukaryota > Viridiplantae > Streptophyta > Pinopsida > Cupressales > Cupressaceae > Thuja > Thuja plicata. Next base: position 535,354 of record MU224753.1, read on the forward strand.
AGAAGGTATGTTTAACTACATACCTAAATACTTTTGATTCAAGAATTGGTTATGCTCTTAGAGATAGGAATCCTAGAAGCCTCACAGACGCATATAAAATAGCAATAAAAATAGAGATGAATAGAAGGGTATAAGGGAAAGTGGGAAGAAGAGAAGATGTTTGCTTTAGTAGTAGAAAAGAACTTGAGTACAAAGAGTACAAGGCTCCACAGAATAACTAACCATCCTATAACAATAACTATAACTGAAAAAATAGGATGTAGAAATACCCCAATGGTACTAAGTTCAAGGATGGAAAGCCTATTTCTCCACCTAGAAAAGATAAAAAAAAAATAGGACCCCTGACCCCCTACATAAAAATGTTGTGAATATGTGTAGTGACACTTACTGTGTGAGGTTTGTCAAGCCCCACACAACCCTAATTTTTGTATTGTATCCCTAGACATCATTGCTAGTGAAGAGAAAGAATGTGAAGAAGATGAGCTATGTGATCACAATAGATGTGATATGACTAATTCTTATGTCTGCTCTGATATAGATTCAGAAGAAGAAGCTAAGAACCATGACATGTATAGTTCACAAGGAAGAATAGAGGTATATCACCAAAAATTCCTATCTAACAGTGATGAAGAGGAAGTTGATGATATAATATGTTATGCATAGAATAATCAAGGATCCAACACTATAAGGAAGCCTTCTAAGGAAGAAAAATCTAGAATTACTACTGATATAGTAAACAAAGCAAGAAATAACTACCACTTAAGAAATAGAGCTGTGGGTAATGTTGGTAGTCAGCCATCAGGCATCTTCATTAAAGAAAATAAGATAGATGCCAAGTATATACCAAAAATAGATGGACCTAGAGAAATAACTTCCTCTCCCAAAGTTGAAAATAAGAAATCCAAGAAGGAAGAGCCTACTCTGAACACACAAATAGAGAAAAATAATATCATCATAGAAAAACCGAAAACATCTAATGTAAAGTATACTCCAATGGATATGGGTCAGTGTTTATCTCAGATGACTGTCAAGGTCCCATTCCTAGAATTGATGAGGATAAAACAACACAAATAAAAGGTTCGTGCAGTGGTGAATAATGTATCATCAGTCAAAACTCAAAAACTAGAATATGTTGAAAATAAATCTAACAGTAAGGGGGATGATTTCTGAGATCCCTTGGATTTACCTAAACACAAATGCTTTTGTAGGGGTTGTTGACCCCTTTTTCTTAACATTGGTAATAAATGGTAAGATGCTCAAAAATTGCATGATAGACTCGGGAGAATATAATATAGTCATGCCTACAGAAATCATAAGATCCATGAGTTTGCAAGTAGATACTCCTCATGGGAGGTGTCAAGCAATGGACTCAAGATAAATCCCTATTGTTGGAACCATCGAGGCCTTACCTTATAAATTAGCTATATTCCCTGATACATTATTGACTATGAGTGTATTGGTGGTTGATAGCCCACCACATTATGGCATGTTACTATCCAAAAAATGGAGTGCTTCAATGGGAGGTAGTATTCAGTGTGATTTATCCTATGCCACTTTCAATATTGCTTGGAGTAATGTAAAGGTGTCTAGAGAAGGTAGGACACCTCATATGATAGATTTTCATGAAGATACTAATATTAATTGCTATGTTGATATTGATATGGAGAATTTTAGAATGAAAAGAAGTGCTCATCAATGTAAAATTGATGATTCTTTGGTTAAGGAGTTGATTACACAAAATGATGATTTATGGAAAATGTATTTTGATGGGGCATATTCTAAGGAAGGATAAGGAGTTGGTGTTTTACTTATATCTCCACTAGGTACAACATTTAAATATTCTTTTATGTTATCTTTCAAATGTACAAACAATATAGCATAATATGAAGCTTTGATTTTAGGGCTAGACATTGCTGCTAAACATGGTATAAAATGTCTAAAATTTTATGGTGACTCAGAGTTAGTAGTAGCCCAAGCTAGGTCCAAATATCCTATGAAGAATGGTAGGTTAAAGATGTATAAGCATGCTATTTGGGACCAAATTGAATTTTTTGATGCATTAAACATAAATTGGATAGAAAGGTCTAAAAATATTATGGAAGATTTCTTAGAAATTTTTGCTTTGAAAATTGATGATTTGACCTTAAGTGGGGTATCAATAGTTGAGGTTAAACTAAGACTTGTTGTCCCTAATAATATTTACAACTGGAAAGTACTTGAAGATGGACAAGATATCCTTAAATTTCTTTAATGCCTTGATCATTATGAAGACCACCACATATATTGCAATACTTTACTTGAGGGCATTGATGGTAAGGATTGTATACTGGGGGATGAGGTTGTCCAACTAAGTTCTAATCAAATTCCTAAGGGATTGGCAGAACTAGAAGCATTATTTAGTGATCAGAATGAACACACATCAAGAATAAGAAATGATAAGATTGAGGATTTAGAGGAGATAAACTTAAGTTCAAAGACCACTCCTCAAATAGTTTATATTGGAAAGGGATTGTATTCCCATGTCAGGCCAAATTTGATAAAATTATTAAGAAGACATAAAAATGTACTTACATGGTCTTATGAATATTTAAAAGCTTATAGGGAAGACCTTTTCCTGTTGGGATTAATGGGAAGTATGTACTTAGAGGGGAGGGGTGAATCAACACCTCTAAAACTTTTGTGTCCCTTTTATCAATTAACCTTTGTAATCAATTGTATATCCATTCAATCTTATTTATACTATCTTGATGTGAGTTATATATATTCATTAACTTACCATAAATGTGAACATTCATAGAGACATTCATCTTGAAGTAATTGAAACATAACACAAGATATGATATCGTGGAAAAGTCCTGTGAGGAAGCAAAAATTGCGGTGGGGATGGCACCCAAAAAATATTCACTATCTGCAGATTTGAAGGGGCTGGTTAAGGCTTACAATTTGATCAGTTCTGATGTTCTACCATGTTAGGAGTATCGGTGGAGACCTATTAAAGTCTACTATGTTAGGAGCTTTAGCAACACTATTGAGTGTGCACTCAGTTAAGAGATTTGTTTTTGGACTATTAAATCCACCTTCCTTGAAAGGATTTTTAAACTTTGCTCCACTTGTTAGAATGATAGAAAATTACAAATTAACCTGGTAAATGAAATCTCCTATTGCTGATACAGATTCAATTTAGTTTACATGAAAAATGTTATCACCTAATAGTGATTGATTAATACCTCTGATTCTCGGTATGCTCTATTCTTAGTTCTAATAACCAAATTCATCCTTTGTTGTTCTTGTTCTTCAAACTCTCAATCTAATCCATAGATGTGCTTGTATGATTCATTCATGTTCTCCTCTCTCTTCACATCCATAATAATGAATGATTGCATCATCTATTTATAGATGGATTGACTTCATCGAGTTTTGGTAAAAACAATGTTAACTCTAAGATCAGGTTTAGAAATTGTACCTAGATTTCCTAGTCTATGTGTTTTAAATCAGTTAGACTAATTAAATCACTTACATTCATGTATCTTGTCCCTAAATAAATTGATTTAAAACAATTTAAATATCCTATAAATAGAATACACTTGCTTTAACTAACGTAGAAATTCAGATCCACTTTTTGCGGGCTACAACTGACTTTCGGTTATGTCTGTAAGTCATGCTTGACTGCCCTTTGCTTTTTTTCTATCGGTTGCACTTTAACTGTCTCGTTATTCTTCACTGTATCTTTCATATCAGCTTCCTCTATTGGGTTCCACTTTATATTTCTACTTTGTGATTTCGGTTTACACACTAAGTTGTGTTGTCAGTTCTCTTTACACTTAGTAATCTTCGGGGACTCTTAGTATCTGATCTTCATTTTTCTCAGTCTTTTCTTTCAATGTATTCTTACCGAATGTGTTGTTTTCATACTAGTGGAAAATTAAATGTCATCAATCTCCCCCTTTGACATTAGTATCAAAAACTAATATGTGCTAAATACTTACAAAATGTTAAGTATATACAACATATATAATCCTAGTCATTTAATGAATCCCCCTATGTATATGCTAGTATATCTGTACATATGATGTCTTTCCTTATACATACCATTTTCATCATTTTCTTTATGTTTGGCTTCTTGTCCTAGAAGCAAATGTTCTCCTTGGATTTTTAGTTGGTGGTGGAGGTGGTGAATCTAACTTTGTTTCCTCAGAGTCATCCTTTCCTTCATCTTTACCGATAGATAAATGTTCTTTAGTTTCTTTCTCCTTTTCAACTTCTTCATCTTGTTCATCTTCTTCCTAGATTGCTGACAGTATCTTCTTTAGATTCTTCACCGTATTGTCTTTCTTTCTGAAAAATTTCTTAACAACTAGGCTAGATTTTATTCATGTCTTGGCCTCTTCATATGTTCCAAATTTTAGTTGTTTCTTATCCCTACGTTCATTGATGAAGGCATCAATTGCCTTAATTGCAAGATCAATGTTGATCTCATATTCTAATGGTTGTAACCATGCTGCCCTTGGTACAATAGGCTTAATGTATGTATTGTCAGTATCAACCATAAAGCATATCTCATCCTTATACTTTTCAATGAGTTTCTCAGGGATTATTTCCCTCTTTTGCATTCAGTCTTTGAATACTTTGAAGTATTCATCCATGATTATTTCAAGTTTATCTCCCACTGTAGTTATGTGCTCACTAATTTGCATGGTGACCAATTTGGTGCTGTCCCATTTAACATCTCCAACCAACGGGGATGTTTCTTGAACATAAAAGAAGATACACATTATTAGTGAGAAAAAATTACATGTGTTTGACTTTGTATTATGGATAGTCTTTAGATTGAATTTTAATTAATTCAAGAGTAGTTCAGATAGGTCCAATTGTGTTCCCTTCTTCACAATTTTGAACATTGTGTCCACTACACCTGATGCTATGTTGTTCAATCTGCTTGCCTAGAAGAATTTGTATCCTAGAACACATACACGGAACTTGATCTCATCATCGGTTATTGTGGTAACTTTTAGTCCTCTGTCATCCCATTTGGCTCCTATCATCTTCTTGGTCTCGACCCTTGGTGAATTCTTGAGTGCCTTTACTTTCTCAAGTTATGGGGTAACCGGTGACCACATGAATGACATCTTGGGTTATTACCTTTGGTTCATCAAGCCCTAGCTTATTGTTATGTATTCGGGTTAGCACTAACTGAATCCATTTAGTTTTGAAAACTATCAGAAACATTAGGGCATTAGCGAGCCCTTTCACTTGAATATGCTTGTGTTCATCCTTTAATGTTCCTTCATTGTTGCACAACTTATTATTAGCTTCTATAATCTCTGATGTACCTATCTCTACAATCTTACAATGTATGAACAATCAAACATCTTCCAAGAATAAAACCCTAGCTGGAATGCATGAAAATGCACCAGCATCGTCGGGTTGTGAGGCAACCTCAGGATGGATCTTGTAATTAGGTTCCTCACACGCTAAATTCTTGATGAGTTTGAACTCATATTTCTTTGCATTCTTGGATTTCAGGGTTCATGAAGTTGAAGCCATTTTCAGAAACTTAGGGCTTCCTGTGAAATGCGTAAAAAAATTTTTTTTGGTATCGTAGAACTTACTGTTTGTGCTTGTAAATATTTTTGATCTATTTTGGAGTGATGTTTGGTCAAGTCATGATCGCTCTGTAACTTGGTTTCTTTCTGCTCGAAAATTGCCTTTGGTCCCTCTTCTTTGGGTGTCGTGACAAATGAGTCACCGTTGCTCTATTTATAGGTGTTTCCCTAAAATGTGTTCCATAAATTCTTACCAACTCCTCGGTGTCTGAAGACTGAGTTCATCGGTGAAAAATTCACTTTCCCTTAGTGACACTTAAATCATTTTGGAGCAGTCACTGTTCACTTTACTTTTACTGATAGGTTTCGGTATTACTGAAAACTTGTTCATTTTCTTGTTTACTGATGAGGCTCAGTTTATACTTAGTAACTTTTCTTTCAACCGACTCTTCTTGGTAAATGTAGGAAGTCTTAGCTTTGAGTGTATACCAGAAGGTTTCAGTATATATGCCCAAAATCATAGTTATCACAGATTTTAACAAGTAATACCATGATGCATCTTTCTTATGCTAATTTGGCATTTAATCAATACATATTATGGAACTGATGTAAATTAATTACTTGAGTAATGTAGTTCCATACTTACTTGTTCTACTTAGGTGGGGGTGGTTATGTCAACGAATCCATTGGATGGGGTGTCACCATTTTCATTGCTCGGTCCTGTTAGAGTAATAGTCTTTTGGGTTATTAATTAATTCATTTTGATCTAATTACTAACTCACCTATTCACTCTAGTTGCTTAAGCCAACCTTAGGGTTTCCCTTTTAGGGTTTCATGATTCTTTTTTAAAGAATCACCTCTTTGTGTTTCATAACACATTGAATCATATTGTAATACATTGTTCATAATAGAAGATTATTTATTTTGAATGTGCATACGATGCCTCTGGCTTTTTGGCCTCCATAGACATTTCTTGTTTTCTGTTCTTTGCTTCTTCCATGTGACAGGGTTATGCATGCAGGTGTTCTTGGGAGATTAGGTTTCTACCTATTCTAACATAGTATCAGAGCCTTCCTGCAGCTCTTTGTTCGTGTTTTTTTGAAGTGTTTCAGAATAGGAGGTTCTCTGTAGGACGATATTTTTTGTTTCTTTTTTGCATGCAAAAAAGAATTTTTTTTTTGGTGCATTTTGCGCTCAAACGGACATCACCATTGAGCTCAGAGCACCTAAAAACCCCATAAACCATATAAAACTTGTCTATTTTGGACAACGTGGCTCAGAGGCAAAAAAGTTTGTTTTTCAGTGCCGTACGGGCACAAAAACCGAGAAAAAAATTAAAAAATATATTTTTTAAATGTTTTTTTTGCATTTGAAAAATGCTGCCAGTGTATTTTGCAATCCAGCTGCCGCCGCACCACCGCGGCCCGGCCCGTGCCCGACCCTGCCAGCTGCGCCTCCAGCAGGCCCTGCGTGCTCCACCGACACCTTCAGCTCCCGCCACCAGCAGCGACACTGCCCACCTCCGGCTCCACCACCTACACTGCACCTGACACCGCCGCTCCACCTAGCTCTGCCACCTATAGTGCCGCCCAGCGGGCCCTTTTTTAGCCCTGCGGCAGTCACATGTGTGACCGGGAGCTCCGCTCTAGCTCTCTGTGCGTGCCATGCGCCCAAGGGCTAGGGATTTTTTAGCCCCAAGGGCTTAAAACCTTTTATTTTGGAGCCCTTTTGACCCCCTGTCCATGTTTATCCTCTATTTGGAGCATACAAAGGTCTTTTTTTTACTTCTCTATATTGTCAGAAAGCACTTTCTGAGCTCTTTTCGATTATGGAGGTTAGGTTTTTTGGCTCTGCTATTTTGATAGTGTTTTTTGCTGTCAAAGTCTGATATTTGTTCTTGCCTTTTGGGAGCCCTATCTTGCTCATCTAGACTCTGTTTTTGGCAAACCAGATATCATCAGAAAGCTAGTTCAGTGAGTTTTTTAGTGGCAGGGGTCTTTTATCCAGATTCTGCTCCAGGTTCTTTCTCCTCTAAATTTTTCACTTTCATACTCTAGTGGATTACTTGGGTTCTACAGGTCCTGGGATCTCTTCTTCTGTTCTTCTGGCTCACTCTCCTTTCTGACCTTCTAAGCATTGTATGCTTCTCTTCTATAGTATTCTCTTTTCTCTAAACGTATTAAGATAAAGTGCCCGCTTCTGCATATCTGGGTACTCGAGCACCTTGTGTTTGTTTGTACTCACACTCAGTTATAAAGTTCCATGGGGGGTTATGATATTTTTTCTTATGTATTCATCCACCTTTGTCAAGTGAGCATACCTTCCATGACATTAGCCCATGCTATGTGTCCATGACACTGCCCTTCAACCTGTGCTTGTTCTTCTATTGCACTATTGGTGTTCCTGCTCCTTGCAGTTTTTTTTAGCATTGCATTTTAGTGTTCCTATCACCCCTCTCCCTATTCAGTATTATGGGGGGGTTCACCTATTGGTACTATTGCTTCCTTGGTTTGGTTGAGTGATCTACGTATTCAATTCTTTTTTCTATGTACTAGGCGGATGCAGTGGCTAGGCACCTATGCATTTCGGTGAGATGGATCATCTACAATATAGATACTTGTTCATTCCTACTTGTGGAGGTCGCCTCTTCAATTGATTAGCTATTCAGACTATGTCTTCTCTACCTGGTCATGCACTATTTCAGTGGGGGTTCCAGTAGTTTCTTTTGACAGTGTTTGCAGCTTCATGCTTTGGAGATACTATACATGCTCTTTCTTGTTCCTTTCTTTGGGACTTTCCCTAGATTGGAGGCTTTGTTTCCTTCATCTAGTTCATCTCTTTTTGGGGTAGAGTTTTTCCCACTGGGTTTTCTCTATTTCCCTGCTTTACAAAGATTTCTTGTACTTGGGTACCTGATCAGGCCTTTGTTGTTGGGACCCTTCTTTCCTGCTTTCTGCAATAGTCTCCTAGGTTTTTCTTCTCCCTAAGCTTATCTTAAGGGGGGGTGTTAGAGTAAGTCTTTTGGATTATTAATTAAATCATTTTGATCTAATTACTAACTCACCTATTCACTCTATTTGCTTAAGCCAACCTTAGGGTTTCATGATTCATTTTTAAGGAATCACCTCTTTGTATTTCATAACACATTGAATCATATTGTAATACATTATTCATAATAGAAGATTTTTTATTTTGAATGTGCATATGATGCCTCTAGCTTTTTGGCCTCCATAGACATTTCTTTCTTTCTATTCTTTGCTTCTTCCATGTGACAGGGTTATGCATGTAGGTGTTCTTGGGAGATTAGGTTTCTACCTATTCTAACAGGTCCAGCTTCATCATTGCTTGAAGCTCTTCTCAAAATTTTATCTCTTGCCCTTCATATATCTTCAATGGTGTTTCCATTGGGATATGTGCTTGTATCTGTCATTCGGTCTCTGCAGTCTTTCTTGAGATGACCAACTTTGTGGCAGTGTAAGCATGCCATTCTGGGGTTAGTCTAGCCTCTAGACTTTCTAGTCCACTATCTCATATAGTTTGCAGAAATGTGACCATATCTTCCACATGCTGTATAATTTTTCCAAGTGTTGTCATCCCACACATATTGATTACCTACTCTCTTCGATTGATAGGAAGTTTCTTGACCTTTTGGCTTACATGCTTGCCTTTTATTTTTCCAGCATTCAAGAGTTGTGTGCCCATTCATTTTGCATGTAGGATAGTACTTTTCCATGTAGGCTCCCTTCTTTGGTTATTTCATCTCAGACTTACATTCATATGCTTTATGTCCTTTCTTATTACATTTATAACAAAATCCTATGAATGAAGATGTAGATTTTGGAGTACCTTTCATTTTGTCTCTGCATACATTAGATGTATGGCCTTACTTTCCACAATAATTGCATGTAAGATTTCTTGGTGTTGGATTTGCATAGAAATTATTTGGATCAATTTGATATGGTGACTCTCCATTCTCGATAAATCCTTGACCGTTGTTGGTGTTGACTCTTCATTGTCCTTCAAGAAAATCATCCATTCTTTTATTGCTTTCTTCAGCTTTCTTGATAATACATTATGTTGTTGTTGAATTCTTATTTCACATTTTAACTTTTCACTCTCATCCCTTAGTTCATCGATAGCTTCTATTCTTTCAATGAGTTCAACATTCATTCTGATTTCCTCTTGAATCATATGAATAATATGATTTGTAACTTCATGGTGATGCTCAGTAAGTTTTTTAATTTCAGACTATTTTTCTTGTAGCTTGTCTGTGATCTTTATTCTATCATAAATGGCTAGTGTTCTTTCTTTCTCAGTGTGTCTAGCATTTTTCATGACATCAATCATCCTTACCATCTATGTCTCTTGACTGGTTTGTAGAGATTTAACTTGTCCAACCAGATGTATATTGATTTCAGTTAGGCTTGTGATGCTTTCTTTTGATGTATCTGATGCTTTGGTTGTAGTTGATCCTGAAGACTCAAAGAAATCTGATATCTCTTACTCATGATAATCTATCTCATTACATCGATATGCCATATTCTTTCTTTCATCTAGCAGCTATCTCATATTGATTCTAGCTTCTTTATATTGTTCATAGAACATTTGAATTTCAAGCTTCTTATTCTCAAAATTTTTATCAAGTTTGTACTTCTCCATTGTGTGATCTTTCCTCTTAAGCCTTTAATCTTTCCAAGAAGAGACTTAGCTCTGATACCAATTTTTGGGATTAATGGGAAGTATGTACTGAGAGGGGAGGGGTGAATTAGTACCTTTAAAACTTTTGTATCCTTTTTATCAATTAACCTTTGTAATCAATTTTATATCCATTCAATCTGATTTATACTATCTTGATGTGAGCTATATCAATTCATTAACTTAACATACATGTGAACATTTATGAAAGTAATTGACACATAACACAAGATATGATATCGCAGAAAACTCTTGTGAGGAAGTAAAAACTGTGATGGGGGTGACACCGAAAAAATATTCACTATCTGCATATTGGAAGGGGCCGGTTAAGGCTTACAATTTGATCACTTCTGATGATCTACCCTGTTAGGAGTATTGATGGAGACCTGTTAAAGTCTACTCTATTAGGAGCTTTAGCAACACTGTTGAGTGTGCACTCAGTTAAAAGATTTGTTGTTGGACTGTTAAATCCACCTTCCTTGAAAGGAATTTTACACTTTTATCCACTTGTTAGAATGATATCAAATTAAAAATTGAGCTGGTAAATGCAATCTCCTATTGCTGATACAGATCCAATTTGGTTTACATGAAAAATATTATCCCCTAATAGTGATTGAATAATACCTCTGATGCTATGTATGCTCTGTTCTTGGTTCTGATAACCAAATTCATCCTTTGTTGTTCTTGTTCTTGAAACTCTCAATCTGATCCATAGATGTGCTCGTATGATTCATTAATATTCTCCTCTCTCTTCACATCCATAATAATGAATTTTTGCATCATCTATTTATAGATGGATTGACTTCATCGAGTTTTGATAAAAAACAATGTTAACTCTAAGACCAGGTTTACAACTTGTACCTAGATCTCCTAGTCTATGTGTTTCAAATCAGTTAGACTGATTAAAGCACTTACATTCATGTATCTTGTCCCTAAAAAACTAGATTTAAAATAATTAAATATCCTATAAATAGAATACACTTTCTTTATTTGATGTGGAAAGTCAGATCCACTTTTTGCGGGCTGAAACTGACTTTCGGTTATGTCTGTCAGTCATACTTAACTATCCTTCAGTTTTTTTCCATTGGTTACACTTTAACCGTCTTGTCGGTCTGCACTGTATCTTGCATATTGGGTTCCTCTGTCGATTTCCACTTTATCTTTTTTCTTTGTGATTTCGGTTTACACACTAAGTTGTGTTGTCGGTTCTCTTTGCACTTAGTCATCCTCGGTGATCTCTTAGTATCTGATCTTCAGTTTGCTCAATCCTGTCTTCTAGTGTATGCTTACTGAAAGTGTTGTTTGTTTACTAATGAAAAATTAAATGTCATCATTTCTACCATGAAATCCCACTCAAAATGGATGTAAAACCATTCAGAGAAAAACAAAGACCCATTAATCCGCTGTTGGATCCTAAGATGCAACATGAGTTGATAAAATTAAAGGATGCAGGAATTATCCAGGCTATTAGGCATTCAACTTGGGTTTCAAATCTAGTACTAGTAAGAAAAAAGAATGGTGACATAAGATTGTGTGTTGATTTCAGAAATTTGAACATTCCATCTCTTGACACCTGAAAATTCAGCTCATAAATAGACAAAACATTAGAGAAGTATAATCTACATTTTCATTTTTTATGTAATTTCCCTATGTAAAAAATACAAACTATTAAAAGGGCATAAATATTTATCATTATTCTACATTCATAAAGTAGGCTTTTTAGTCACTTTATTGAAATAAATGTAATGCATGTATATTTGGAGATCAAGTAATTATACAAAATAATAAATAATGAGGTAGTTACGTAAAAAGGTGGCGATCGAGAGTTGAACACTTGACCTCTCAAGCCAACCTCTTTTTCTACCTACCTACCCTTCTACCCTCTAACCAGTTAGTCTACTATTATTCTTTAAGAGGATTTTGAAGAGGAATTATTTTATTTACATTCTCGTATGCAGGTGAACAATCACTACAAAATTCTCACGCAAGGAGTATTTCTTGCCAAAATAATGTTAAAATTCATATATGAAATATTCTTTGCTTAAATATTATTTACCAAATTAATTTCTAGAAAAAGAGTGGGGATCAGGAGCTGAACAGTCGACCTCTCAACCCACCCTTTTTCCTATCCTAACTACTCGACTCTACCCCTACCAATTACTCTATGTTATTCCTTGAGAGTGTAAGTGTAAATAAAGGTATAAGTTAAAGATAATCTTATTTCCTTTTTGAAATAAATTATTAAGGAAATAAAAATAGTGTATGTGATAAAGATTACTATGTTAGGGTTGTTATTGAATTCACACCTACCCTATGTGGAGTTATTTAATGTTTTCATGAATTTAGGGTAAATGACCCATTTTTAAGGATTAATTGTAAAATCCTTTACCCTAATGTTTTTAATATTTCTATGATTACATTGCATTATATTCGTAGATATATTTTAAAAATAAATATAAATGCATTTTGTATTATCTTGAAAATAAAAGTAAAATTCTAAATATGATGTCATATTTTATCTAATGTTTTAAGTATTGTCTTATTAATGTGATTTCTTATGTTTTTGATAATTAACGTGGGTAACATATAATAAATATTTAATTTTTATTTGTACTTCGCTTTATTTATCAAATGCATTTATAAAGTATGACATGAATTTATTTTCAAATAATTATTAATTAGTAAATAAATAATTTAATGGTCTTTATGAAAGCCTAATAAATTATGAATGTAATGATTTTTGATTTTAGGTTTTTAAGATTATCTAATGTTAGGTGTCTTTGTGCAGGAAACAAAATGTCAGATTATTATGCACAAACACCTAAAGTATAATAAATCAAACTTATTGTACGAATATGTTTTATTTCCTCAAACCATTTATATGCTTAAATTATTGTAAAATTTTTAGGGTTAGTTTTAGGGATTAGGTATTTATGAAAGGGTCTGTCCTTTCATGGGAACCTTTGAAAAACATATAAATAGAGTCAAATAAACTAAAAAGGTTACAATGAGACTTTTTTTGGGAGAAATAATTCCAGGGGAGAACGAATACTGCAAACATGAATCATTATGTACAAATTTTCAGATATCAAATGAGATAAGTGTTATTTTGTTTTCTATGATTATATTGTTATTGGTTTTTAGTTAGTCTTTCAGATACTCTCTGTGTTAGAGTGCCTCACTATGTTATATTCCCTGCTTGTATAATTCAGTTTTAATAAATACAATTTGAATATCAATAGTTAGATCAGAGTGTCTTCTATTGTTCTTATCGGTCTCCTAATTCAAGTTAAATTCAATAAGATTAATCGTGTTTGTTAAATTGAATTATAATTCAAGCGGAAGCCTGTGAGGTGATGATCTTGTTTTACTAAGAGAAAGTTTTGAAAATCGTCTTTGATTGTACGTAGGACTGGATTTCTTAACTCTATAACCAATATTTTAAGTAGGTGATGATCTTGTTATCTGGATATTATATTTTGATTCATATTTTGTAGCTTTGTTGATAATTTAATCAATTTTAAGAGCATTATTAAATTAGGGTTTTTTAGGGGTAATTCAATTTAGTTTAAATTTTATATATTGAATAGCATAGAGAGATTTTATTGTTGCCTCCAAGGACGGTTTACCACCTTGGGAGAAGATTTGATTGTCTGTATATGTAGTTAGGCATCATAGAAGATTATTTAGATTGAAGTGTAATCAGGCCTACCAGCCTTGGCCTAACGAAACCAGAATTGCAGAGCTACTAGTATGTACCTGTCAGTTGGCCAAATCCAATCCTTCATTTTTGGGCACCAACAAATTGGTGACTCTATTGATTACACTATCAGTGAAAGACAGTTTCAGAATCTTTGATTATTGTTATAAAGACTCTACTGGGATAAAAACTTAGAACAGTTATATACTCCTTACAGAAGGTGAGGTGGTGACTCTAAAACTCAATTTTAGGAAAATCCCCTTGTTAGGAAGGAGATCTCTGAAAAATAATACCTTTGTTGAATTAGAACCAATAAAGAGAAATAGAAATTCAAAGATGTTGTACGTACCTGAATCAGATGAGCAAGAATTTGCTTGCGAGCAGTTCCCAAATTCAAGTCATCATAGCTCTGCCGGTGAAAGTAAAAATAGAAATCCATTTATGTACCCGAAATTAAGGAACGTTGATATATGTGAACACGAGGAGCGAACTTGGGAGGATGAAATTGTGGATATCATGACACAAGGTATAATCACTTTGGAAAAGAATGATGAATGAATGATTAGGGATTTTAAACGACAGCTAGATGAGGTTTTTGAAAGGATGGGGTTTCAAAGAGAGGATATTGCATCACCACAAGATAGTCCTAAAGTTGCAAAAATGAATTCGGTGAATGAAGAAAAGGCTGATAAAAATAGTGGGATTCCAAAGTATCATCCTCCTCATAGACAAAATAATAAAGATCCATTCAAGAATTTCCATTCAAATCCTCTATACATCACAAATGATAAGAGAGGGAATGGCAATGGCTATTATGATAGTCAAGACAATAGAAGTAATGCGCAGTCATGGAAACATTACACCCAAGGGAAATACAATAATGAAAAGTTTTGTTTTGATACACAATACCATAGGAGTATTTCTTTGCATCATGGTGAAGATTCAAATACATAGAATAATAATAAAAATGCACATCATGGTGAAGACCAGTTTGATATGGTAAATAGGCAATGTAGTAATGTGGCATCATTATTAAATTATCAACAACAAGGAAATGATGATTGCAATGAGGTGCAACATTCTGGGATCCATACACATGATATAGATGGTTTATATCTTCAGCCCAGAGGAGATACGCGTGACCAGCATGATAGACAATACAAATATACCTACGATCTGTGCAATGATAAACAACAGAAGGATAGTAACATTAATCGATGTATCCAGCAGCACAATGAGTTGGAACATTGTAATATGAAGCTTTGTAACAATACGCAACACCACAGAGAGATAAAACAACCCAAAGGAAACTCTATGTGGCATATGCATGCAGATGAGAACCACATGCACCCGAATGTTAATGAAAGGGGTGCCAGCAAGAAGTTGAGTCCACTTTTTGGGCAAAAAGTGGAAGTGTTTTCCCTGATTTTCAAGTTGTCTATCAATTGATGTCAAAATTTGAGGCACTTAGAGATTGAATATAAAAAAAATCCAATAATAGAAAATGTAGTGCTCAGAGTCTATTTTTCAAACATGTAATTTATTTAAATACCCACATATTAGAAAATATATTTAGTAGGCATGTTTAAAAAACTCTTTTTCAAAATGTCTATTTGAGGACCATACCCCGCATGTGTACGACCACCCTATTTTGAAGTAAATAAATTAATTTTTCTAAATCCTTTTGGGAGAAGGTACCTAACACATCAAAGATTGGTCAGAATATTTTTTCTTTTTTTTTTCATTGAATATTTTTTTTTTATTAATTTTTAATTGACCATAAAGTAAATTTTCAAAACCTCTCGTGTACGAGCACCATAATTTGATGAAAATTTCACCTTTTTGAGACTTTTTTTTTAATTTTGAATAGAATTCTATGTAGATTGGTCACATATAATTTATTTTTTCAAAAACCTAAAATCAAAAAAGTTATTAAAGTTTTAGTGAACCTTACTATTTTAAGTTTAGGTACCACT
>MU224753.1:551864-574780 GCA_018584345.1 Thuja plicata
AGTAATTTGGTAAGTCCACGTGGCATGATGGAGGTAATGATCATGAAACAATTTAGTTTAATGTACATCACCCTAAATACAATGCACATAATTTCCATAGTGATATGCATCAACTAAACAATATAGGCCAGCTCCATCGTTCCAAACTTGTGCAACCTATTGTTGAAGTTGCGCAGCATGGTGAAGGCCACCTACATATAAACAAAAACTATATTGTGCAACTAAAAAATCACACATATCCATATGAAAACCATACGCTGGGCATAGAGGATGGTCAAAATTTTAAAAATCACCATATGCAACGTCAGCAGCATCAACTCCAGCAAGGCAAAGAAATACTCATGCAACCTTGTGGTGGTGTCTATACATTTGATGGGCAAAGTAAAAATAGGCATCATTCCAAATGTGATATGTAGCCAGGTAATATTTATCAGTTTGCACAAGAGGAGGATGAGTATTGTAAAAGGAATATCCATGCCAACTTTGAAGATATAAAAGGTAACAAAGATATTTATATATAGAAAAACAATTATTTATGTAACCGAAACATCAATAGTGGAGGACATAAAGTAAATAATCAGCCAAATCAAAGTACGTATGAAAATCATATACCGGGCAATGAAAACATGAATGATATGCAAGGAAAGAATGTGGATTATCCTGTGTGGCAAGGGCATGGAGACCATATGAGAGTTTATAATTATTATCCAACCTGACAGTGCAGGAAGAATGAATATGATATGGCGGATAAAAATGATGTGCTGTATAATAACCTAAATATAGATAACTAGAACACTAATCAATAGCAATATATACAACACAATAACCAAATTCACGGATATCATGATCATTATCAAAATAACGGTGACATGAAAAATGGTATGAATTATCAAAACCAACACGGTCATCATAGTCAGGCATAGAACCATGCACAACATTATGATGTGGGCATGAATCAACAACTCAGGCATTCTGGACAGCATCAGCATTTCAAAGAAATGATACAACCTCATACGCATCAATATGGTAATCAAGGAAATCAAAATCAGAGAGGTAACCCTGTTTCACAAAATCATTTTTTTCAAAATAATGGTCAAGTTAGAAATGGAGAAAATGTCAGATTACCAATGGTTAATGAAAGATATAGGCAATTAGATTTTTCAAATATTATGTGTTCTCCTGATCTGATACCAAAGGAATTGAAATCTGCCATTCCCAAATTTAATGGCGACGAAGTTTAATTAGCAGAACAACATGTTATCAATGTTAAGAATATTGTGTACAAATTTGAAATAACTTACGAAGATGTGCTTATAAAGTCATTTGTACAATCCCTAAAAGATAGTGTGGATGAATGGTATAGAAACTTGCCTGATAGTTTAATAAGCAGCTGGAATGATTTTATTGATCAATTCGTAGAAGAATTCGCAGAACATAGGGATCCAACTTTTGCCTCTCATGAGTTAACTAGTATAAAAAAGAATATGAATGAGACGGTGAAGGATTTTAACAAAAGGTTCAACAAAGTGTTAAATAAAATCCCTAAAGATATTCACCCTTTGGATCTATTTTTGATATCTTTCTATATAGCAACTTTTGATGTCAAGACAAATTATGAAATAAGATCCCATAATCTGACAACATTACAACAGGCATTCAAAACTGCATTAATTATCAAAAATAATAGAATAGCTGCTGGAAGAACATATAAGAGAAGTGACCCTAAACTTTTCAACCCCATAGTTCCAAAACAAAATGAGGATAAAGATAGAATAGATGAAATATGGGGGATGGTAAAAAACCTACAAATAAATAAGGGTCATGCTCAGATAAATAGAAATGACAGGAATTTCAACAGAAATGGTCGATACATATTGCAAGATATGCCTTATCATACTGACTGGAAGGATGGGAAACCTTTGAAAAAGAAAATGGAAACTCCTGATCCACTTAAGAGGAATAACCACTTCATAGAAAGTGAATTTTGGTGTGATGTGTGCAAATTACCTCATTCACAAGAGGGATGTCTAATAGCTCACAAAATTTTAGAAGAGAATGATCAGAGAGATGAAGATCAACCAATGATAAATGCAACATCATCCAACCCATTTTGGGTGGTAGATAGTGATGATTCTGAAGAGGATTATATGCCAAATGAGGATCATAGGAAACTGGGATATTATCAGGACCAACAAATCTTTTTAGATAATGATGAGAATCCAAAAATAAGAAGGTCAACTAGAGCGCAGAAAGAAGAATATACTGTGGCAGCATTGGAAAAGGTCTGCTGCAATTATCATTTGAGGAACAAAGCTATAAACTCAGACCATGAACAAGCAGTGGGAATATTAAAATCTTCAAACAAAAGTAGCGATGCAAAGAGTGGAAAAGTGGAACCTCCTAAAAGGCAAGTTGATTCAACACTAAAGATAAGAAAGCCAATGGACAAGCAAAATAATGGTAAGAAAATTTCTAGCTGTACTTCATTTATGTCTCAAGCATTGTCTTAGGTAAAACTTTATGTCCCTCTAATGGAAATGATGAAATTAAGTGATTGTAGGAATGAAACGCTCAAAATAATAAATGATGTTATTAGAAAGGATTCCAAAGAACAAAAGGATAATGAAGAGTTACCAGTTATTTATCTAGGAACATCTATTAATGAGGATACTACTAAAGTAGACCCTTTCTTTTTAACTTTGTTAGTCAACAATAAACTAGTAAGAAATTGTATGTTAGACTCTGAAGCAGCAGTTAATATCATGCCTCATGGAGTTATGAAAGAATTAGGGATGAATGTAGACACTAATTATGGAAAGTGCTATGCTATGGATAATAGATCTATCCCAGTTATTGGAATAATGAAAAATGTTGAATTTAAGTTTCCTTCTTGTCCTGAAAAGTCTTATAATATTGATATCCATGTTGTAGAAGTACCACCTAGTTATGGAATGTTATTATCTAGACAATGGTCTAACTTGGTAGGTGGTAATGTCCAATTAGATTTATCTTATGCTTCTATTCCAGTTAATGACAGGATTGTTAGGATTGATAGGGAACCAAGGTCTACTTATATCATTGAAGAAGTTGATCCAAGTCAAGTTACATACTTTTTCCATACAGATGTAGAGAATTTCCAAGTAAGTATTCATAAGGATATTGTTGAAAATACTAATCCTATTGAAATACATGCTAAAGAAACTAGTACTTGCATTTGGAAAATGTTTTTTGATGGATCATGTAGCAAAAGTGGTAATGGGGCAGGTGTAGTTTTTGTATCTCTAAATGGGAAATCTTTTAAATATTCCCTTTTGTTAGCTTTTGATTGTACTAAAAACAATGCAGAGTATGAAGCACTTCTACTAGGTCTTAAAATAGAAAATAAACATGGTATTAAACTTCTTTCTATTTATGGAGATTCTGAATTACTAGTATCTCAAATTCGGGATAGGTTTGTTACTAATAATCATAACCTAAAGAGGTACAAAAATGAAGTTTGGGATTCCATAGAATGTTTTGATGCTTTTTCAATAACTTGGATGGATAGGTCTAAAAATATTCTTGCAGATTTTATGGCTAACCTAGCAGTTAGGAAAAATGATTTCCCTTGTGAGGATATTATACAGGTTGAGACCAAATCAAGACCAACAATACCTGATAACATTCAAAACCGAAAAGTTTTTGAAGATGATAGAGATATCATAAAATTCCTTACATGTGAAGAAAGGTATGAAGATCAGTCTATTGATTTAAATGCTTATGTTGAAACAGTAGAAGGAAAAGAAACTTTATTTGGGAAAGAATTGATTCATCTTAAGACTAATAAAATCTCAAAGGGGCTTGTGGCATTAGAAAGAATGTTTGATAATAAAGACTCTAAGAATGAAATCAAGATAGAACAAACTCCTGTAGAGGAAGTAGAAAAGATAAATTTGGGAAACAAGCATACTCCCAAAGAGGTCCTAATTGGTAAGAAATTGACTCCAAAAACCAGGTCAGAGATTATTTACTTTCTTAGAAAGTACAGGAATGTATTTTCTTGGTCTTATGATGACCTCAAACCATATAGGGAGGACTTGTTCCAACATGAGATACCCCTAAGATCAGATGCAAAACCCTTTAGACAAAGGCAAAGACCCATAAATCCAACTTTGGCTCCTAAGATGCAGGAGGAACTAATAAAGATGAGAGATGATGGTATCATAAAGACAATTAGGTACTCTACTTGGGTTTCAAATTTTTTACCTGTTAGGAAGAAAAATGGAGATATCAGACTTTGTGTAGATTTCAGGAACTTAAACATATCTTCATTAAAGGACAACTATGCATTACCTAACATGGAAGCATTATTACAAAAAATCACCGTTGTTATCTATGATGGACGGGTTCTCTGGGTACAATCAGGTGAAGGTTAAAGAGGAAGAAAATTATAAAATGGAATTCACCACACCATGGGGTACATACATTTATGCAAGGATGCCATTTGGACTTACAAATGTCGGGGCTACATTTCAGAGAGCCATGGATGTGGCTTTTAAGGATTTCATTGACGTTATTATGGAAATATATCAAGATGACATCATAGCTTATTTTAAAAGGGAAGAAGACCATTGCAAGCATTTAGAACAAATATTCAAAAGGGCCCTTGAGTATGGGATATCCTTAAACCTAAAGAAATGTCATTTTGGGGTAACTGAAGGTAAACTTCTTGGACATATCATATCTAGAGATGGAGTGAAGATAGATCCAGAAAGAATTGAAGCAATTAATAAGATTCAGACTCCTAAAAATGTTAAGGGGATTCAATCTTTCTTTGCACAAGTCAACTTTGTAAGAAGGTTTGCCTCAATTTTTTTAGAAATTGTTAAACCTACTGCAAAGATGTTAAAGAAAAATGTAGTTCTAAAATGGACAGATTAAGCCTTAGACACTTTTTATAACATTAATAAAGTAATCAAGGAAGGTCCACTTTTGAAATCCCCTGATTTGTCAAAACCATTTCAACTATTCTCTTTTGCTTCCTTTCACACCATTGCAGCTGTCCTATTACAAAAAAAGATGGACATGAGAAACAAATAGCCTTCTTCAGTAAGACTTTACAAGCTTCTGAGTTAAACTATGATATAGATGAGAAACAAGCTTATGCATTAGTAAAAGTAGTAAATTCATTCATGCCTTATCTAGTTGGAGCTAAGATTATGGCATACGTACCTAATGAAACAAATAAGGACATATTGAGGAAATCAAAAGTCACAAGTAAAAGATGCAGATGGATCAATCAAGTTCAAGAGTTTGATATTGAGATTCAAATCACTAAGTTAGTAAGAGGTCAAGGGTTGGCTAAACTCATGGCAGAAACAAATTTGGATGCAATCCAGATAAACCAAGTGGATTTAGAGAACTCAAGAACTAGCATCGAACATTGTCCATGGTATACGGATATAGTTTACTTCTTAAAATATATGAAATGTAAAGAAGGTTTAAGTGATAATTAGAAAATAACTATAAAATTACAAGAATCAAGGTATGTACTGATTCAAGGAGATCTGTATTGAGAAAAAAGTGATGGTATCCTTTTATTTTGTCTAAACACCTGTCAAGCCAAGTCAGTTATAAAGGAACTACATGATGGGGTATGTGGTGGTCACTTTTCAGCTAAGAAAATAACTCATAAGATATTGCAAGCAGGGTACTATTGGCTTCATGTAATCAAGGACTGTTATGAATATGCTAAGAAGTGTGAATCTTGTTAGAAGTTCTTGGAAAAACTGAAATACAATGGTGCATTACCCCTTATCCCTTTACAAATTGAAGAGCCTTTTAAGATGTGGGGAATATATTTTATTGGAGAGATTTCAGATGCTTCAAGTGGAGGTCATAAATGGATACTAGTGGCAACAAATTATTTCACAAAATGGGTTGAGGCTATACCTACAAGACAAACTACAAGTAAGGTAGTCATCAATTTTCTGACAGAGAACATACTTACCAGATTTGGAGTACCTTGCAAGATTATTTGTGACAATGACATGTGTTTCAGATCTAAGGAATTTTTAGAATTTTGTGAAAAATATGGCATCAACCTATCATACTCATCCTTGTATCACATGCAAGGAAATGATCAAGAAAAATCAAGCAACAAGAATATACCAAAGATTATCAGAAGAATGTTGAGAAATAATAAAAAGGCATGGGATTCAAAGCTAAATCTAGCTTTATGGGTAGATAGAGTGATAGTGAAAAGATCAACAGGTTTTTCTCCTTATGAGTTGGTTTATGGAAAACAAGCAAGGTTACCGTTGAACAATATCCTACCAATTTACAGGTTCATCCAGGAAGAAGAGCTTGAGGATGTAAATTTTATGGAAG
Source organism: Thuja plicata (assembly GCA_018584345.1). Taxonomy (NCBI): domain Eukaryota; kingdom Viridiplantae; phylum Streptophyta; class Pinopsida; order Cupressales; family Cupressaceae; genus Thuja; species Thuja plicata. The sequence continues at coordinate 558,234 of MU224753.1, forward strand.
ACAGGTTGAGCCAGTTATCAAAGCTAGATGAGATAAGAAGAATAGCACAAGAAAGGAATCTTCATCAACAATGACAGATTAATACCCTTCATGACAAAAGAGCATCAGACAGGCCTTTCAGAGAAGGTGATTGGGTACTAAAATAGAATGCAAAAGACCAAGACAAAGGAAAACATGGTAAGTTTGAGGCATTATGGCTATGACCTTACATGGTCGTTTCAAAGGAAGGTGAGAATTCATACTATTTATAGGATATTGATGAAGTTTTTCAAGAGTTCCCAACTCATGGTCAGTATTTGAAACCCTTTTTCTCTTGAAAATAGGAAGTATTCTCTAACTTGTACATTATTTTATTTGTTTTAAGAATTATGATTCTCTTCTTATTATGGTCTTCTTTTCCAAAGATAGATGGAATCTCGCTGCATCCAGGCACGAATGCACGTCCCTAATAAGAGCCACTATTGAAACCAAAAAATTCAGGTCATAAATACACAAAACAACAGGGAAGTATAATCTACATTTTCATTTTTTATGTAATTTCCCTATATAAAAAATAAAAACTATTAAAAGGGCATAAATATTTATCATTATTCTACATTCATAAAGTGGGATTTTTAGTCACTTTATTGAAATAAATTTAATGCATGTATATTTGGAGATCAAGTAATTATATAAAATAATAAATAATGAGGTAGTTAAGTAAAAAGGTGGTGATCAAGAGTTGAACACTCGACCTCTCAAGCCAACCTCTTTTCCTACCTATCTACCCTTCTACCCTCTAACCAATTAGTCTACTATTATTCTTTAAGAGGATTTTGAAGAGGAATTAATTTATTTACATTCTCATGTGCAGGTGAACAATCAATACAAAATTCTCACGTAGGGAGTATTTCTTGCCAAAATAATGTTAAAATTAAAATATGAAATATTCTTTGCTTAAATATTATTTACCAAATTAATTTCTAGAAAAAGAGTGGGGATCAGGAGTTGAACACTCGACCTCTCGACCCACCCTTTTTCCTATCCTAACTACCCAACTCTACCCCTACCAATTACTCTATGTTATTCCTTGAGAGTGTAAGTGTAAATAAAGGTATAAGTTAAAGATAATCTTATTTCCTTTTTGAAATAAATTATTAAGGGAATAAAAATAGTGTATGAGATAAAGATTACTATGTTAGGGTTGTAATTGAATTTACACCTACCCTATGTGGAGTTATTTAATGTTTTCATGAATTTAGGGTAAATGCCCCCTTTTTAAGGATGAATTGTGAAATGCTTTACCCTAATGTTTTTAATATTTCTATGATTCCATTGCATTATATTCGTAGATATATTTTAAAAAGAAATATAAATGCATTATGTATTATCTTGAAAATAAAAGTAAAATTCTAAATATGATGTCATATTTTATCTAATGTTTTAAGTATTGTCTTATTAATGTGATTTCTTATGTTTTTGATAATTAACGTGGGTAACACATAATTAATATTTAATTTTTATTTATACTCCACTTTATTTATCAAATGCATAAATATAAAGTATGACATGAATTTATTTTCAAATAATTATTAATTAGTAAATAAATAATAATGGTCTTATTGAAAGCCTAATATATTATGAATGTAATGATTTTTTATTTTAGGGTTTTAAGATTATCTAATGTTAGGTGCTTTTGTGCAGGAAACTAAACATCGGATTATTACGCACAAACACCTAAAGTATAATAAATCAAACTTATTGTACGAGAGATGTTTTATTTCCTCAAACCATTTATATGGTTAAATTATTATAAATTTTTTAGAGTTAGTTTTAGGGATTAGGTATTTATGAAAGGGTATGTCCTTTCACGGGAACCTTTGAAAAACATATAAATATTGAGTCAAATAAACTAAAAAGGTTACAATGAGATTTTTTTTGGGAGAAATAATTCTAGGGGAGAACGGATACTGCAAACATGAATCATTATGTACAAATTTTTTGATATCAAATGAGATAAGTGTTATTTTTCTTTCTATGATTATATTGTTATTGGTTTTTAGTTAGTCTTTCAGACACTCTCTGTGTTAGAGTGCCTCACTGTGTTATATTCCCTGATTGTATAATTCATTTTTAATATATACAATTTGAATATCAATAGTTAGATCTGAGTATCTTCTGTTGTTCTTCTTGGTCTCCTAATTTGAGTTAAATTCAATAAGATTAATCATGTTTGTTAAATTAAATTATAATTCAAGCGGAAGCCTATGAGGTGATGATCTTGTTTTACTAAGAGCAAGCTTTTAAAATCATCTTTGATTGTACGTAGGACTGGATTTCTTGACTCTATAACCCATATTTTAAGTAGGTATTGATCTTGTTATCTGGATATTATCTTTTGATTCATTTTTTTTTTATCTTTGTTGATAATTTAATCAATTTTCAGAGTGTTATTAAATTAGGGTTTTTTAGGGGTAATTCAATTTAGTTTCAATTTTATATATTGAATAGCATAGAGAGATTGTATTGTTGCCTCCAAGGATGGTTTACCACCTTGGGAGAAGATCTGATTGTCTGTGTATGTAGTTGGGCATCATAGAAGATTATTTAGATTGAAGTGTAATCAGGCCTACCAGCCTTGGCCTAACAAAGCCAGAATTGTAGAGGTACTAGTGTGTACTTGTCAGTTGGCCAAATCCGATCCTTCATTTTTGGGCATCCACACCATCCTTGAAAGATAATTATTCTCTACCAAATATGGAGGCACTGTTGCATAAGGTTACTGGTTGTGAGCTAATATCAACTATGGATGGCTTTTCAAGATACAACAAAGTACTTGTAAAAGAGTTAGAATAGTTTAAGACTACATTTACCACTCCATGGGGAACTTATGTATATGTTAGAATGCCATTTGGACTGATAAATACAGGAGCAGCTTTTCAGAGAGCCATGTATGTAGCATTCAAGGAGTTTATTGATTTATTTATGGTAATCTACCAGGATGATTTGACTACGTTTTCTAAGAAAGTAGGTATTCATTGTGAACATCTGGGAAAAAATTTCAATCAAGCTTTAGAATATGGTGTTGCACTAAATCCTAGAAAGTGTCAATTTTCAGTCATAGAAGGAAAACTATTGGGACATATAGTGTCCAAAGATGGAGTAAGGATTGACCCTGAGAGAATAGAAGCTATTCAAAAGGTCATTGCTCCAAGGAATATTAAAGGTTTGCAATCTCTCCTAGGAAATATTAATTTTGTCAGAAGATTCATTGCAAATTTCGCTTAAATTGTCAAACCAATTATCAAGTTATTGAAGAAAGATGCAAAGTTCCAGTCGGATGAAGAAGCTTAGTTGGCTTTTGAAAATATTAAGAAAGTAGTTCAGGAGGCCCCGGTTTTAAAATCTCCTGATTATAGTAAGCCCTTTTCTTTATTCTCATTTGCATCCTTTCATACTATTGTTGTTGTTTTACTTCAGAAAGATGAGGAGGGATTTGAACATCCAATTGCATTCTTTAGAAAATATCTCCAAGATATAGAACTAAACTATGAAATGACAGACAAGCAGGCGTATGCTTTGGTAAAATATATTAAATCATTCAGACCCTACCTAGCTTGTGCCAAAGTACTTGCATATATACCCCATTCACCAGTAAAGGACATTCATACTCAATCAGAAGTAAGTGGTAAGAGATGTAAATGTATTAATAGAATTCGGGAATTTAACTTAGAAATCCATATTACTAAATTGGTTAGAGGAAAAGGTCTAGAAAAACTTATGAAAAAGGAAAAATTAGACTTGGTGCAAGTAAATAACATAGTGATACAAGATTCAACAATAAAAAGGATTGAAGGACAACCCTTCTATGTTGATATCATGTAATACCTCAAGAATGCCAAGTGTCCTGAAGTTATGATAGATAATCAAAAGAGGAATCTCAAATTAAAAGCTTAGAAGTACACGCTAGTTCAAGGAGATTTGTATTGGAAAGACATAAATGGTGTAATATTATTGTGTTTAGATAAGAACCAAGCTGAGAAAATATTAGTTGAAATGAATGCTGGAGTTTGTGGAGGACATTTTTCTGCTAAGACTACTGCCCATAAGATTTTGAGGGCTAGATATTATTGGCCTGGAATATTCAAGGATACTCATGCATTGGTCAGAGAATGTGAACTATGCCAGAGGTTCTTAAATAAGTTGAAGTTCTCATGTGCCCTGTTATTGAACCCTGTGAGTGTTGAAGCACCTTTTGCAATGTGGGGTATAGATTTTATAGGAGAGTTTTCAAATAAATCCAGTGGAGGACACAGTTGGATACTTGTTGCCTCTAATTATTTTACAAAGAGGATAGAAGAAATTCCAACCAAGAAAGAAACTAGCAAAGTGGTCACTGAATTTTTACTAAAAAACATTCTGACCAGATTTGGTGTCCCTACCAAGCTAGTGATGGACAATGCTATGTGTTTTAGATCTGATGAAATTAAGGATTTATGAAATGAATATGGGATCATAATGTCTTACTCATCCCCATATCATCCTCAAGCAAATGGTGAGGCAGAATCTAGCAATAAAAGCATTTTGAAGATTTTGAAGAAGACCCTAGAAAATAATAAAAGAGCTTGGCACAAAAAGTTAATACAAGCTCTATGAGTTGATAGAATAACAGTAAAGAAAGCAATAGGTAAATCACATTTTGAACTTGTATATGGTTTACATTCTAGAATACCTATGAACAATTTATTACCAGTATACAAGTTTATTCAAGAAGAAGAGTTAGAAATGTCTAACCCAACGCAAGATAGGATAATGTAATTAGCAGAGCTTGATGAAGTCAGAAGAGAAGGTCATAATGAGAATATAAAATTGTAACAGAAAATGAAGTATTTCTTTGATAAGAAAGCTGGTACCATAAAATTCATGTCTAGTGACCTAGTACTCCACTGGAATGTAAGAGCAGAGGATAAAGGAAATCATAAGAAATTTGAATCTTTATGGCTTGGTCCTTTTATTGTTTCTCAGAGCTTTGGTAAAGATTATTATCTTTTGAAGAATATGGATGAACAAGAACTTGAATTACCAGTGCATGGGCAATTTATGAAACCTTTCTTTAATTAAGAAATCAGAATTTCATGTAGAGTAAATTTTTGTATTATATGTTTATAGGTGTGTTTCGTTTCTGCAGTAGGTTAGTGAGCATCTTTTGCTTGGTCTACAACCAGAGATCTGTTGTTCTTGCATCAAACTTGTGTTTAATAATCCTTTGATAGAACCACTGTTGGTTGTTTTTCCAAGTTTTGTAGTCTGCCTAAATTTTTTTGAAATACTTAGTCATCTCCATGCTTAAGAGTTCAAAATATTGTCTAGAATTGTCAAAATCCCTATGCAAATAATGATATTCAAAGTCAAAATCAAGAAAGAGTGCTAAAACCCTAAGCCCTAGGTTAAATTCCATGCATATCCAAGAAAAACCCTAGTTCGTTGATATAAGTATGTTTTCAGCGTAAAGATCTGAGCCATGAAAAGGAGATGATCTTGTGAATGGCGTGTAGTCACTTTAGAAAGTCAAAAGGTCAAAAATTTTACAGAGATTCAGTGATGATAAATTAGATTGAGACACGTGGCTAGTCATTTGAAGACTTGAGTTAGTCGGGAAGTCTCGAAGTAAACTTGAGCTAAAGAAATTCTTTCCACGACATGGAGACTGCTTGAATCATGAAGTCGTGAAGAAAACTGTAGTTAAGAGAAAATCAAATGAGATTATGCATGAGCCATTAGATTAGAAACAAGATTTTCTGTAGTCATGGATTCTCAATTGAAAAGATGAAAGTACAGAATGTAAATTAGATTACACATGGGTCATCCAATTAAAAGATAATCGTGTGCAGTTGCGTAATCTCAAAAGAGACTTAGAGTAAAGGAAATCTTAAAGAGACAAACAGATAATATAGTCATGCAGTCTCTAAAGAAAATACAAGGTATAAAATGATTTATTAAAGCTATGGTTGTGCAGTCTCAAAGAGAATAAGAGTAAAGAGATCTCACATAGTGATTAAGAGATAGTCATAGATCTTAAGGATGATCGGATGATTGTTTTTAAGTCTCAATAGAAAACTAAGGTTAGGGATAACTCTTCATGACAATGAGATCATTTAGTCTCTTTGTTGCTGAAGGAAACCATGGTGAGATCAAGGTAATATAGGAAGTTTTCTCCATGCCATGTTAACATTTGACAACCAATAAGAACGGAGTTATGACGACGTGTTTTAAAAGATTGTTGAGCTATTCTCAAGGAGCCAATAAGATCAAATCTTGATCTCTTTTCAAATTTGATAAGGTTTTTATATGATAAGTCATCATTTGAATTGATCATCTATCAGTTCAAAATTCCACGGCTAGGAGCTAGAATTCATTTTACAACACGTAGGAGTAAAGACCAAAAATATTGAATTGCAAATCCATGAAAGAGATTGGTGCATTTATAGGCATTACCGTTATCATTTTATCTTACCAATTTTCATGAATCCAGAGCTCATAATTTGCATTAGTGTTTTGCATTTTTAGTAAGAATAAAATAATCAAGGTCTATAAAGTAAATAGTGAAGATTTTAGTTTCAGAATTCAGAAGTGTGATTTTCAGTGCTGAAGGTTGAAGATTTGAGCTGATTCACAGTAAGAAGTGATGTTTTGGAGAAGATTTGTTTCAATACCAGTAAGAAAGAAAAGGAAATTTGATCAGTGACAAGTTATACCAGGAACCATGAGTAGAGAAGTAATTGTTGCATCTACCGGTGGGGCAAGCGGGGATGATGATGATGTGAAAGGAAAAAGAAACTATTCAGAGGAGTTCATTTAGTTTCTACCGGGCTCCAATAGAGGTAAAAAAGTAAGTGATAAATATTTAGGGGATAATTATGCATACATAAGAAATGCCAAGACACCATACTATTCTAGTTACCATTTGTTTAGTTATTTCCATAAGAACTGTGATGGCCCTATGCCTATTTCAAATCCATGGACCAGTGGACAGTCAAATTAATTATCCCTAATATTTTCATTGATGCAGATTTGATTTTAGAATTGCCTAGTAGATATGATACTGTATCTAAGTCCATCAAGAAGGATAATGGAATTTTTTTGGTAACCCTAGACCTAGCTTCTTTTATGAAAGCTTTTAATATTTGCAACCCCTGTTCTACTGAAGTTAATTTGAAGACCCTAGCTACTAGATACACCAAAGAGGCTGGCATTGTTGCCAAGTCAATTCAAGCCCATGTGCCTAAAGGAACTAAAAATCATATTTCCCCCATTCCAAGTGATCTGTCACCATACTTCTACAAAGACTTAGCTTTCTATATGAATTATATATCCTATGCCCTATGAAGAGTCTTAGGAGTTGAAAGTGGGAGAGAGAGGGTATCATCAGACATGTTGATGATAATCCTGGAATTAAAAAGCAAGTATGTAAGTACAAACTATGATTATATACAATTTGTAATTGATAAAATGCATCAAGGATTCCTTGATATTCAGAACAAAGTAGGAAGCCCTAAGTTCCTACAATACTCATTGTTGATGCACGTCATCATGTTTTAAAATTTCCCTATTATGGACCAGTCCAATTTACAACTTAGGAGATTCTACCATGGACAACAAAACCCAATTCAATTATGGTTGAGGGTATGGAACTACACCTCCAGGGAGCAACAATTTTGTGCTTTTGAGAACTGGGTAGTCTACCCATTTTTGAGTAATTTGGGATTAGATATGACCAGACTTCCAGTGAAAGTGTTGCAGTTATTGAGACCTTGTCAATTTGTTGAGAAGTGGAATGGTGACCATAACTTGGGTGACTTCTATTTCACCAAAATTTTACATTAATCAGAGTGTATGGATGTTCATAGCTACCACATATTTTTNAGCAACAATTTTGTGCTTTTGAGAACTGGGTAGTCTACCCATTTTTGAGTAATTTGGGATTAGATATGACCAGACTTCCAGTGAAAGTGTTGTAGTTATTGAGACCTTGTCAATTTGTTGAGAAGTGGAATGGTGACCATAACTTGGGTGACTTCTATTTCACCAAAATTTTACATTAATCAGAGTGTATGGATGTTCATAGCTACCACATATTTTTCCCTATAGAGTGACACCAAGGATTGCAATAATGGAGTTTCTATGGCAGCTCATGTTGATAGATAGAGAGCATCTAGCATCCCACAGGAAGGGAAATTTCACTCCTAGGTAGTTCATTGCCTCAGATTTTATAGTTGGAAAGAGGGCTTATGACCCTATTAATGGATGATTAAGGCATTACAGGATGAATGTTGCCTTATACAGATATATTGATACTGAAGGATTCATTGAGAGTGTCAAGAAGCTCTTGACACCTACCATCCCTATCACCAAGAGGCATCTGCCTTGTGAAGAAGAAGATTTAATAAGAAATATCCTTGAAGAGGATGTGATTGCATCCAGATTATCAAAGTATCATGATCTTATGGATTTGGAGCAGCAATTGATCATAAAAGGAATCCCATTTGGTGGATTCTTCCCAGCCATGCCCTATTTGTAGAAATTAGAGAAAGTGATAGAGAACCATAGCTTGCTGAGTATTCAAATTGAAGATCAAATTGATGAGAAGGACAAAGGTCCAAATAAACAATCATCATCAAATTATAGTAGTAGCTACTTCATCCATAGTCAACCACCCCAAGATTAGCCACCTCAAAATGAGGAAAATTTTATTGATTTAACTGAAGCACAAGAGGCTGAGGTGAATATAGAGCCCTCACAAAAGTAGAAAAGAATATAAGAAGGGGAGCCCTCTATCTCTAAGACCCACAAGAAGAAGAAAGATAGGATTGGTGCCCTATTGATAGGGACCAGTGCATATGATCATCAACTGAGGAAGTGTATAAGAGAAGGTAAGGAATAGAGAGAGGACTCAAATTACAATGTGCAGATACCCGTGTTACTATGTCAAGATGAAAGAGAATTACAATAGGAAGAGTTTTTAAAGGATGATGAATTCATCAAAACTAAAGAGTTTAAAGACTTCCTAATATGGGCATATCAAGAACAAGTTGTAGCACAACTAAAAGCACAAGGAGGAGAGGCTATTACAAATGAAGCATTACAAGCCCTCCAAGAATATGACCCAGAGTCAGAGAATATGACTCCTGATGAAGCCAGGCAGCTTGTAAAGTCTAGTGGCATGCTCCTAGTAGAAGGATGAGATTTGACCTCAACATTTATTATAGATCAAGTCAAGAGGTAGCCTGATATTAATATTTCTATAGAGACCCAAGAAGGAGAGATGATAAGAGGGTGTGGGTATGATTGTAAGTCCAAGCCCTAGCAATGTGGTCCCTTGCTCCTAAGAACCAGAAGCCATCACTGATAAATGTTCAAGAGAAGATGGAAGGAGACAAGATAATATGGTCAGTACACAATACAAGAGACCTCAAAATATCTCAGGCATTAACACATTTTTCTCACTTGAATGAGGCAAATGCAGTACAGATGTCTAGAAGATATTGGAAATTATTTGATGAATCAAGGCTCATTGCCAAGAATAGAGAATAAGGTCTGTTGAAAATTAATGCAATGGAAAAAATAATTACAAACCTAACTCAGAAATTGAAGGAAATGTCTGAGGTTTCCCCTACTGAACCTAAAGAAGGAACACATGCTGAAATTCAAATAGAGGAAACATAGAATGTTACAGCAAAAATAGAGCAGGTGATTAAGGAGCATAATAATGTCATATTAGAAGCATTAATGGCAATTTTGCAGCATATAATAGATATAATAAAAGGTAAAGTAGATATGGTATATGGAGCCTATGGTAAATTTCCAGGCCTACAAATTGAGGTTAATAATTTTGTATCAATTTTGAACCCTTTTTATGCAACATGGTCAGTGAGAACCGGGTTATTTGAGAGGCTAACATCTTTGCAACCACTAAGATTATATTTACCAAAGCTAGTAACCTAGGTTGGGGACGAGATACAACAAAATGGGGTGACCTTGTCCTTTTTTAAAGGCAAGGAAAATCAAATTGAGGGAAGAATAAATATGTTTGGGCCTGACTACAACATATTTGTGCCATTATTAAGATCTGAAGATAATCAAATCAAGCCACTAGGGGTATGAAGCTTAGAATTTGACACTGTATTACCTAATAAAGAGGTATATATTTCTGACAAGGGAGAATTAGATATGGAAAGATATAATAATATTCTAGATGAGGCCTTTAAGGTAGAAATAGATTTTAATAAATTCATAATAGATGTCAAGAGCATTATTGATGCAAGAAGGGAAAGGAAAAAGACATGTATGGAGAACATTTAGAACTTTGATTGGCCTAAACAGGATGATGTCACAACATGGGATGTCCTCACAAAGCCCAAGAAGAAAAATATTCCCACTATTAACCTAGATATTATTGATGAAGAGTAGAAGAACAATTGGCACCTTCTCTTTGAGCACAGGAAGGTTAGTCATCTTGAAGACTAGTGTAAATTAGCATGTCATAGTGGTCACTAGGTCTCTCTACAAATATTAGAGTCTATCCTAAACACATACAGAAAAAGGTGCCAGTAATCACAAGAAGACAAAGATCAAATCAGATTTCATTCTTCATTTTTTTCCATCCACCGCTTGGTTCCTTCTTGTCTTTTGTCCTTTTCTATGTTTTTAGGGTTAGGTCTTAAACCATCCAAATCTTGTTGCATCCTTATTTCTTAAGGATTCAAAGATGGTTTTTGACTATAAATAGAGAAAATTGTAACTTTTTTAGAGGTGATGTAATATAATTATAGGGCAGCCTACTACAATTTTGTTTGAGCCTCTATACTTTTGGTCTATTGAATGTATTTTGAGGCAGTTATACATTAATAAAACACATTGCAATCTCTATTTTATATCCCGTGTTGTCTCTTTTATCTCTTTTAAAGATTTTATATGTTTATTTGTAAGGCATTTAGATATATCAACTGCAAGGTAGATATACAGTCATTTGTGAGGTCCTTCAAGGAAGGAATAATTCTTTCGAATGATCCCAGGAGGCTAAATATTGGTATTAGGATATGATAGAAAATATATAGGAGTAAGTAAATAGTTTGTAAGGTATTCTATCTAAGTTACATGTATTTTCATTATTCACCTAATTGTGGATTTACATTTAAGATTGACTTTGTTGCCCATAGGATCAAGCACTAGTTTATAGTTTTCCAAGTAATTGTTCATCATCTAATATTTAAGAACAATGAATCAATTACATTATATTCATAAGAAAGAATGCATTTATAAGTAATTGTATTCATAGAGTATACAATTTAGTTTTTTTATTCCTTCAAGAGATAATCAAATAGGTTAACCCTCCTAAGTTCAAGCAACTATAAAAGGAAGAAGGATGAAAATCCTTATCACATTACTATTTTCTATTGTCAAGATAATAGTTTGTCTTATAAAGCTATGTATCAGGTTAATCACGGTCATTCACATAGTTTTATAATTATTGATACTGTAAAGGGCATTCAACAAACTAGTAAAAGAACCTAATCCACTATAACTAATACTGCAAGTTAGTAATCATCCAAAGGTAATACCTTCCCGATTCTATGGATCTCAAAAAATAAGAAGGATCTTATCCAATCCTCATCAATTAAGATTTTTCATACACATAATAAATTTGAAATATACAAGATCAACCATTCATACTTTTTTAATAGGTACTTGCAAGAAAAGTCCCTAACACACTCCACAGTAAATAACTTACCAAAACTAGGAAGTTTCAAAATCAGTTGAGTTGCTATCCTTTCCTTCAAGTGTTCAAATCCCTTATCAACAATGCATAATTATTCTAAGAATTGAGAGATGTAAGATAATCTAAACATGATTGCTAAATGCCATTATTCTAGAAATTGAAGCTTATTCTATTGCAAAAATGAAGTTATTCTATATGAGCATTAACAAGAAAATGAGACAATAATTTAGTATTCTAACAATGCATATGTTTAGAAATTCCAGAAGTAATCGGGGGTTTTGAGTGAGGAATGAGAGTTCTTTTATAGACTCAGAGATGATCATAATAGAAACTTTCCTCTTTAAAATAAAACAGATAGAAAAGCCAGTTTGAATTAGAAAGCTTTATTCAAAAGAATACAATAAATTGTTTTCTCTATACTTTAACTGTTTTCTTTTTTTGATTTAATTCTGTTTAATTTGAATTAATTGTTTTCTTTCTCTTTAAAGCACAATTAATTCAAAGATTCTATTTCTGAACAAAGATAAGGTTTTTTAGAGAATATTCAATTAATTAAATAAATATGACCTCATAATTACTTTTTCTCAATTATCTGAATAATTAAATTCAATTATTGAAAATGAGGGTATTTATTTAATAATTAAATATTATTTAATTCCTTTTTTATGTGTCTTAGCTAAAGAGGGTGAATTTAATTTAATTAAAGTGCTAGGACTTTATAATTAAATTAATTCGATCATAAGGTTTGTTTAGCCAATTGGTATTTAGAAATTAAATATAATGTATGATTAATGTATATTTAGGATTTTCTACATTTGACACTCAGGTCGAGTAGAGTCAGTAAAAAATTAGAATAGCATAGTACAATAGGACTTTGATGATTCAGAAGACTGACAAATACAACAAAATTGGTTAGGGTTGTGAGTTACCAATTTTGGGGTGTTACATTTTGCCCCTCTTTGAATTGATGTGCGAGTAGCACATTAATTCAAAGAATAGTCTGATGCCTGAAGCACAGAAGAAAAGATTTGAAAATTGATGACACAAAGATTTCAGAGCCATCTCCAGAACAGAGCTTGACTCTCCGAAGTCTAGGTTAGGTTGCCAAGACACTGGTCAAAATAAAGCTTTTGAGGGTCATCTCCAGAATGAAGCTTGATCCTCAGGGATCTAGGTTAGAATGCTCGGATACCTAATAGATTGATATCTTTCCCAAGGCTATCCTCAGAACAAGGCTCAACCTTCAAGAGTCAGGGTTAGATTGCCCCGATACCTGTCTCAAAAGATAGTAAAATAGATTGACATCTTTCCTAAGGCTATCCCCCAGAATGAGGCTTAACCTTCAGGAGTCAGGGTTAGATTGCCCAGATACCTATCTCAAAAGATGATAAAAATAGATTGACATCTTTCCCAAGGCTATCCCCAGAATGAGGCTTAACCTTCAGGAGTCAGGGTTAGATTGCCCCGATACTTGTCTCAAAAGATGATAAAAATAGATTGACGTCTTTCCCTAGGCTATCCCCAAAATGAGGCTTAACCTTTAGGAGTCAGGGTTAGATTGCCCCGATACCTGTCTCAAAAGATGATAAAAATAGATTGACATCTTTCCCAAGGCTATCCCTAGAACGAGGCTTAACCTTCAGGAGTCAGGGTTAGATTGCCCCGATACCTGTCTCAAAAGATGGTAGCTTTCAAGAACCATCTCCAGAATAGAGCTTGATCATCAAGAATCTGAGTTAGATTGCCCAGATACTTAAGAAATGACAAGATGTAAGGAACAAAGATGCCCTTATTGATTGTGGAGTATCCAGTTTTAACTATGAGGTATGAAAAATAGAGCATGCCCCAAGTGATGAGATGCCCCTAGCAATGAGGACTTTTGAAAATTAGATCAGATTGATTGAAAAATATTTAATGATGTAATCATCCTGGCCCCTCGGGAGAAAAATAGAAAGATGACACGTCATAATGATGATGGAGAGCAAAAAATTGCAGATAGATGTTGAATCAAAGATCAAGAACTCAGAACAGATTATGGAAGAATTCAGAATATTTAGAATCAATTTTGAGTGATTTCAAGGTCTGGTTGACCAAGTTTGACTAGGGTTGACCAAAGTTGACCAGAGTTGACTTTTGAGGAAAAAAGTCAAAGATTTCAGAAAATGATGATATGATATGATTCTGACAAGAAAGTGATGCCAGAAAGTTGACTGCACAAGTGTCCGATCACGTCGATCCCAAAAATTTTAAAATGCGATTTTGAGCTATATAGAAGTGTCAGATTTCGATTTCGATCCCGAAAATGGGCTGAGCATATAGCTAAAGATAGAGAGAAAGGATCAAAAACTTGGGCAGTCATGATGAAACCAAGAATCTGAAGAAGAACTCCCCTATGTATGAACCTAGGAGAATGCAAAGAAGAGCACTAAATTGCTGCCACAATGCAAGTCTAGAATGAAAATGCAATCCTATGCTAGATGCAATATGAAAATGTAATTCTATGCTAGATGCAATATGAAAGTGCAATTCTAGGACCCATCATAAAATCATCATCATTGAGCATTTTTTTTTGGAACATCAAAGTCGATACAACCCTTACTAGCGCCACAATGCAACCATAAGGATATGAATATGACTTATCATCGGATAAAATGTAGGAAACGAATGTAAGCACCAGGGCACAAAAGCCAAGATGACCTGAACATAGTTTCCAGTTAATGTTGCAAGAGTACACCAATATCGAGGCATTCAAAGCCAAGATAACCAGGAGTGCGATCATGCATAAACAAATAGATCAATAACAAACAAAGTAATAACAGTCAGAGAAATATCAAGCAAGGAGATAGTACCGACCTCACCATGGCGTACAAATAAACAAGATCAAGGGATGTGAGGTTGTTCCACCTTAGTGTGGGAGCTCTTATCAAATACACCTTGTTTATTTTACATTGCCGGATCATCGAGACTATACCAACAAGTAGTAGACAAATAAAATATCAATGAAATCCATAAGAATAGGCAGCATACAAAGAAATGTTCAAGCATAGCTCAGCCAGTTTTAAAGTTTTTGAATATGTTAATGTTTAGAGGTGTTGAAAAACACTGTTGTGCTTATGAGTGCATTGTGTTTGATTGTTATCGATAGATGTTTAAGTTTGAGATATCCGATGTGTGTTAAAAAACACAGATGTGTCCAAAGATAGTGTTAAAAAACATTGTTTATGGTGGTGTTGAAAAAAACCAGTTTGTGTCAGTAGCGAGTTGTCCTTAAGAAGTGACAAGATTACTGACTCAAGTGTAAACCAACGATGTGATCAAATGGGGGCCCATGCCCCCAAGTAATGATGACTGACTTGACATATGTTGCGAGGACAAATGAGATTTGGTTTACCCCAAGCGTATGGCGCTGAATTGATGACAAGTCAGGAGGGTCTGTAAAGGAACCAGAGTGTCACAAAAGTGACCAAAAGATATGTACAAACTAAAGCAAAGAATCGTCAATACTGAGTATCGATAGATGGGGCGTTTGAGTATAACACCAACTGTAACGGATGTGAGAAATCTCAATATTATAGCGACAGTAGGCAAATGCAGTAAGAACCACTAGTGACTGATGTGAGAGAGATTCTCAAGTAAAGAGATCGTAGTACTAGCTAGACATCAGTAGGCAGACGCAGTGAGAATCACTGGTGACTGATGTTAGGGAGATTCTCAAGAAAAGAGAACTCAGTATAAGCTAAGAAAAAGTAGGCAGACGTAGTGAGAACCACTAGTGAATATCATGAAGTAGATCCTCAAAAGATGATAAGATAGTGCCCCCTAAACCAGGAGGGTTACCCTGAGTGTATGACCAGTTTCAATCCATGTGAGTTGGTGTCTTGACGGGAACTGAAAGCAAATGTAAGCAGGAAAGAAGGAAGGCATCAATGCAGGGAAGCAAATGCATAAAGCCAAGTGGTGCTGTGACAGATATAAAATTGTGGAACAAGAGGCGCCTGTTTACCAAGTTTTCACCTTCTTGGCAAAAATTCTTTTTTTGCTACCATGACACCTGTTTGCCAGGTTTTCATCAATGGCACCTTTTTTCTCTTTTTCTCTTTTTTTTTTTTTTGTATGTTTCAATTTTTTAATTTTTTTGTATTTTTGGAATATATGATTTTTTGGAGATACATCAAAGCACCTATCACTAGGTTCTCACTAAGATGATCATTTTTTCAGGACTTTTCAAATTTTTAGAATTTTTTAGAGATTTTGCAATTTTTAGATTTTACTCGATCTCAAGCAAGATCACAATGGTTTGCTCCAATGTCTAGCAAGGTGTAGTACATTGCAGATGGATTAGAAATCTGATGTATGAGATGAATAACCAATGATGGATGAAGAGGGTGAATGTGACCCTCAAGGATAGTCTCTTCAAGATTACCCAAGCTAGGGAAAAAATAATATAGCAATGTAGGCTCATGGAGCGGTGCTAGATAGAATATAGGATGGTGACAAGATGTCATGAAAGCATGTGGTCCAAAAGAGTGGACATGTCAAGAGACTTATAAGAACTTGTTTTTCAATTTTGATCAAGACCAAGGGGTTAATTCCATAGGATAGGATATAGCTATGATCAGGATAAAGGTTGATGGAGGTATAAGTGCATGTTTTGGATTATGACAAGAATGCTCAGAGATAGGAAGGATAGGCTTAGGATAAGAAAGATCACAATAGGGTATCATGGATGAGACCAAGTGAATAGGCTGATGGAAAGGATAATGGATGTCAAGATGCATAGTGTTCATGGATA
>MU224753.1:576035-613349 GCA_018584345.1 Thuja plicata
TTGGGTGATAGGGAGAATTCAAGGATGTATGTCTTTGTTGATCTTGATAGGAGATAGGGTAAGTGGATGACAAGCTAGTATTGATAGGCATGGTAGATGGAGGGACATAAGGACCCAATATAGATGGCAGGTTTGAAGGTTTTAGCCTTGGAATATAAGGACCAAGGATGGATTTGGAGGATAGAGAAGACTGATGCTTATGTTTGAATGGAGGGATATAAAGTGTGGAAGGGATATCCACATCTTTAGAGTGAGATGCATGACCAAAGCTCTTCTCTTTTGAATTCATCTTCATATCAATAGGAGCATGAGTAGATTTGATAGGAGCAACTAAAGCTTCAGGGGTTTATTTTTCTGTAAGGGATTTGGAGTAATGATGTTTTCTTGAGGTGGATATGGAGGAGCATGACAAGGATATGAAGGGATGCTTTGATCTTGACAAGGATCTTTAGATGGTGTACAAAGGGTACCTTTCTCTTGATTTTCAATATGCTCATTAGAGATGCTAGAAAGGATATCTTGATCTTGCTTGGGAGATGGATACGATATAGGAGATGTAAGAGCTTCTTCTAGGAAGGAATGGAAGGGAATGATAGAATCATCATGGGAGTCTTGAGGTATGTTAATTTGGTCAACTGTTGGATAAAGATGGATGGTGTCTTGATCTTGATCATCACTGATAATTGTTTCTTCACATTGTGGATTTCCCTCTTGACATGGAGCCACTTCTATGGATGAGGTGGGAGTTTTGATATGCATGAGGGATCCTTGAAAGGCTAATGGAGTATCATTTTGAGTAGGCATGATAAGCATTGAAGCACATGGAAGCTTGGGGTCTATGATCTTTGAATCCTGAGAAAGGCTTACATCTGTATGCTGATTAGCTTGGATCTCTTTTAGAGGTAGTCCTTGAGAGTAAACATAGTCATCATTAGGCTCAGTTATTGATAGAGATGGGGAAGCTTTAGGAGATTGAGGACCAGTGCAGGAAGTAGATGTGATATGGGAACCGTTGCTAGACATGGATTCCTAAAATTGATCATGCTTGAGATTAGTATCTTGTTCTTCTTTAGATAAATCATTAGGATTGTTCAGTTTAATGATGCCATCATCAAGAAGATCTTGGATTTTATGTTTCAAATCCATGCAGTATGAAGTTTTATGCTTGTTATGTCAATGATATGCACAATAGTTGCTCAAGAATTTGAATCCCCATGGTGTGGCTGGAGGTAATGTGATGAGATCATTCTCAAGAATTTCTTCCAATGCTGATGTATAAGTTTGTCCCAAAGGAGTAAAGATTCTCTCTAAATGATAATTAGATGCTTCTTGACTTGCAATATCCTTCTTTTGTGGATAGAAGAGACATTCATCTAATTTTGTCATAGTTTCCTCTACATTCTCTTGATCAAAGTTAGGATTGTCATACCAAGATTTATCCATGTTGGAAGAAAGTGGAGAGATGTGAGAATCATGATCAAATAGCAAAGGACAGGTTGATCTTAATGAGGATTCATCGGATGAAGTATCCTTTTCCCCCTCTAATTCTTGGAGTTGAGATTGCATAGTTTGAAGTTGTTTCCATAAAGATGCCTTAAGAATATCTTCGTTTGCATTAGCCCTTTTGCTTGTAGACATTGTAAGATTGTCTGAATGCACACTTGCTTAGAAGATTGAATAGAAGGTATGATGATTCAATTGATTGAATGACAGGTGCTGAAGTGATATCTAAAGTGTTGGTTAAGTCCAAGACCAAAGGACAAAGGAGATAATGTCCAACTGAGATGGAGGTAGCAATGACTCTGATCTTGAGTCAAGGTTGAAGAACCTGCTTTCATAACTCAGGACAAGGACAACATAGATATAGATGATAATATTGAAATAGATAGTGGGTCACTTGGACTAGCACAACAAAGTTAGATTTCAAAACAACAACGAGTCAGCTTGTCAATAGGTTGTCGTCAAAGATAGAATAATGATGATGTTGATGAAAGCATAGATTTGTGAAAATTTAGACAGAACCTTCATAGCAAAATACACAATTTGGACAACAAGTTGATAGATTTCCAGAGTTTGGTAGTAGATGCAGAAACTTGGACATGAGTTGATAGCTAACACCTAGAAGTGCATATTTTAGAACAGACTGGATGTAGTAGGATAGACCAATGAAAGACCAAGTTTTGACAAGTTTTTGAAACAAATTTGACAGATTGTTGACAGAGTTTCGACAATGTTTTGACAGAATTTCAACAGAGTTTTGGCAGAGTTTCAACAGAGTTTCAGACAAGACAAGATAGACAAATATCCAAAGTGTGAAATTTTCTAGATTTTTGTTGTTGTTGTTTCAATAAAAACTCACACAAAACACATAATGGAGATTGTTTGTAGTACCAGAACAAGAACATCACAATCCTAGGATAGCCTGGATAGTATATGTTGAATCCCCACTTGAACCGAAGTTCAGCTATGCTTACTCTTAGTGAATAAATTAGAAGCTTGGAAGCACGAGATCCTCCTTACATATGCACTCACTTTTCAGGCATACCAAGCTTTGAACCCCAAAGGAATTGCTTTCCAAAGGGTTGTTATCTCTACTAAAAGCCATAAAAATATGGGGCATCTTAGTCAGTCTCTGACCTTCTGCGCCAACAAATAGAGGGTTTTTGGAAAATAGAACAATAATTTGTATTAAGGTCATCCATTCAGGTGGTTGTGATCAAGCCATTTTCCCAATAAAGGGGGCTCTCCCAATCCTTTCAAAGCAAGGCTTTCACCTTAATGATGTCAGGACTTTAACGCACCACTAGGGTACTAGAGGAGATTTTGGTTGCCACAATGAATTCACACCTGTCTATTGTGACATTAATCACAATATCTTTTTTTGTATACTAGTTTGGAAGGGCTTGGCTTTAGCCCGTTACCAGTTGGGTATCCACTCTCACCAGCTCTACTAAAGCTCTCGGGAGGTAGCCACTCTAGGAGAATCAAATGAATTTCACTTACACCCAAGATCCATCTTCAAGTTACCCTCTAAGATAAAAAAAACCAAGTATACCAACTCTTGTTTCATGAACTCACTCTTTTCCAAGTTGATTGTCAACTTCTCCTCATGCAATCTTTGCATCACCATTTGCAAATGTCTAAGATGATCCTCTTTTGTTTTGATGAACACTAGGATTTCATCTAAGTACACTCCAACCCATTTTCTAATTAAGTCCTTCAAAACCTCATTCCTCAATCTCATAGTTGTGCTTGGGGCATTTGACATTCCAAAAGGCATAACCATCCATTCATAAAGTCCTTCGGTAGTCTTAAAAGTAGTCTTCCTCTCATCTCCGCCCTTAATTCTTATCTGATGATATCCACTCTTAAGATCTATTTTAGAGTAATACCTAGCTCCACCAATACAATCCATTAGATCTTCTATCCTTTATATTGGGAACCTATATCAAATAGTGATCCTATTTATGGCCATGGAATCAATACACAACCTCCAAGTACCATACTTCTTTCGGGATAAGAATATGGGAACAACACATGGAATTATGGTCTTTATAATCAACCCTAGGTCAATTAGTGCTTGGATTTTGTTAGCAATCCCTTAATTCTATTGTGGGGTCATTTTAGAAGAAGATTTGTTTGGAAGTGAGGCTCTTGGGATGGAGTCAATCTGATGACTAATAGTCCTCTCGGGTGGTAGGGTAGCTGGTTAACCATCACTAACTATGCTCTGGTATTGAGTTAACAACCTTTGGATTCATAAATATAACTCTTCCCTCTTATTTTCCCCTTCATTCTTTAGTTTCAAAACCAAAGCAAATCCCACTCCATCTTATTATTCTAGTGTCTTTAAGAATTCTTTCTCACCGACCAACAATAAGTTAGGACTCATTTTATTCTCTCCACCCTCTTCAAAGATTGACGATATCTTGAAATTCACTCCATATTTCTTAAAGAAATAGGATTTTTTAACTCCATCATGCACTACATCTTGGTCAAACTACCAAGGTATACCCAATAGCAGATGACAAGCATCCATGGGCAGGATATCACACCACACTTGGTCCTTATATCTTCCTATGGAAAATTGCACACAAGCTTGTTCATTAACTAATACATGTTGATATTTATTCAACGAAGTAACTCTGTAAGGGTTAGTATGAGGAATCCTTGTCAACTTTAATTTTAAAATAGATTCTAAAGATACTATGCTATCAGTAGAACCTGAATCCTTGATAAATTGACAAACCTTACCGAGTACTTTGCATTTGGCTTGAAATAGAGATCTTCTTTGGCTTGGATCTTCTTTAATGTTCTCTTTGAGGAGTGCTCTTCAAATCATCAAATTCTCCCCCATCTCGGAATCTAGGGTGACTTTTGTTGTCTTGTTGCCAAAGATTCTTCTTGCACATAGTGCAATCTCCTATCTCCTCCTTGTGTTGTAGAGCTCTTCTCAGGACATCTATATGTAGGTGTAGATCTATTCTAAGGACATCTATATGTAGGATGCCCAAATTGTTGATAGTTATAGCACTACATTGAAGAAAAATAAGATCCTCTTCCATGATTATTGGTTCTTCCTCTTGAGCTGTTATTTGAGAGACTTCCTTGGTTGTAACCACCTCTTGTGTTACTGGATTCTCCTTGATTCTTAGTTAGTTTGCACTCACTCTGATTCTTAGCTTCAAAATTCCTTCCTCTGTATCCTCCTCTATGACCTCTACCATCTCTTCCACTTCCTCTACTATTTAAATCTTGCTTCTTTTTGAACTTCTCCTCTACCTTGAG
Source organism: Thuja plicata (assembly GCA_018584345.1). Lineage (NCBI taxonomy): Eukaryota > Viridiplantae > Streptophyta > Pinopsida > Cupressales > Cupressaceae > Thuja > Thuja plicata. The sequence continues at coordinate 580,824 of MU224753.1, forward strand.
GGCTAGGTGATAGCATTGGTGTACTATCTTGGGGCTTAAAAGACTAATTTCCTCTTGCATACTCCACTTGAGACCATTTATATATCTAGCCACTTTAGGCTCTCTTCTTCCATTACATGTGACCTAAAGCATAGCTTATGAAACTCTTCTTTATAGGCACTGACTTCCAAGTCTTTTTGTCTCAGATTCTTCCTTTTCTTGTGCAAATCCACTTCATAATCATCAGGAAGATAGGTTTCCTTAATTTTGGCCACCATACCTTTCCAACTAGTTATGGGGTTCTTTTCTTTTTTGGTCCTTTCATCTTGGACAAATTTCCACCAAGTGAGATCAATTCCTCTCGATCTTATCTTGGCTATTCTGACTTTCTGAGCTTTAGTCACATTGTCATAGTCAAAGTGATTCTCAAGAACTTCTATCCATTCCATGATTAATTCTAATTCCATCTTACCATTGAATAGAGGCACACCTTCTAAGGACTTACCACTCATTTCCTTCAAAGCTTTCAAGAATGGCTCTTCTTAAAGAACATGGTCTGGCTCTCATATTATATCTTCCTCGGCCACTGATTTACCCTTACCATCATCTTCTCTCATCAGTTCACTAACTGCTATAGTCCTAAGCTGCACTTCTTCTAGATTAGTTTCCATTTCAGCCAACTATTCCTTCAAGAGTCTATTCTCCTCTTATTTCTCTTATACATTCTTTGCCAACTCAACATTGTTCACCATTTTGTGTGAATCTAGAGACTTGTCTAGAGATAACACTCAAACAACACAAGCCCAATATTTAGGCTCTAATACCAAGTTGATGGGGTAACGGGTTCCTTCTCTATAGAGTCAGCTTGACTCTACTCTAAGGTCTCTTTCTTTGACCTCCTAGGGTATTCTCAATCCCTAAAACGAAGTAAATCGCTAAAGACTTTACCTCCTTCTCAAGAACTAGTTCCCATCAACAAAAATATTTCCTCCATATTCAAGGAACCTACAAGGATAGATTCATCCTAAATAAACTAGATCATTCAGTCCAAACACTCATAACATCTCCTCTCACTTTTCTTCCCTAGCCGGACCATGACCAAGCTCGCCTAGGGTAAGAACTCCTAGATCATAACTACCACTTCTCCTACAAAAACTAAACCAAAAATTATGTACAAATGATCATCTAATGTTCCATCCAGGCACATGGCTCTCACCATGGATTCAAGAACCTCGAGGAGCCATACAATACTTATTATCAAAAATGGGCCAAAAACTCACAAACTTGCAAAAATGAAAACAAACTAAGATACTTGCACTTATAACATACAATAATTTTCAAAGATAGTCTACAAAAAAACTCTACAAATTTTTTATTAACCTTTTCAATCTCTATGAAAAACTCTTGTATCCAAACCAACCTTACCTCCAACTTATATATATCCTGTGCTCTTCAACAAATTTCACCAACCTCATAACTGAAGGCATGGGTGGTCATTAAGAAACCTCCCATCATTCAAATAGGTGTAACTTCCTATTTAAGACAAATGTGACACGTAAGGAGCTGCTACAATTGACTATTCTGGTCATACAAAATAAAATCTATGAATTTTTAGTCGTTAACCGATGTTACTGAGCATTAGCACCAAGCGTCAGAATGAACTGAGCTTCAGCACTGAGCACTAGTACAAACTGGACACTAGTGAGAAACACCGAGCGACATAACTGAGCAGCCCAAGCAACATTATCTAGTGACATCACCGAGTGACATAGTGTAATCTGAGCACCACAACTACCCGAACACCAATATAAACTGAGAACTTCATCTTAATTCCTATTCACCATCTTCGGTTGCTAGTGCCTTGGTTGGATTTTCAAAGGCTTTCAAACTACCTCAACACATACTAAACTGAAAAAAAAATAAACTAAACAACTATGGTATTTGTTCCCTGAATTGACCTCGGTCATTACAAGAGTGGTTGAACAAAACACCTTACAAAAACCTCAAAATGTTTCCTAACCTAGGTTCTCCTCCACCACTTATATTTAAAACAAAGTTGGATAAATAAAAGTGAACTCGTGTGTTTTATAAAACCAAAATAGGTTTAATACAATTGTGCATTGAACTACATAAATAGTTTATGTCTATGTTCTTCTAGAGGTCCTGTATTATAAAAATGAATGTTGAAATGTTACAAAAAAATGTATTTAAAAGTAAAGTTCATTTAAAAAAAATTATCAATTATGTCAAATATAAATTTAGGATCCAAAAGTTAAATAAATGAATTGCACTCACCTAGTATTACAACTTTGATTATCCAAAAGTTGTAAAATGCACAAGTTGACTGACATCTATGTTGTCCAGTTGTACTTGACACCTGAAATCTAGAGTAATTAGCTCTATATATGGGACTTGACATAAGACATCTACATATATAACTATATATAAAAATAAAATAATTAACAAAAACTTGCATGTATAAATTTGATTCAACCTAATGTGCCATCAACATCCTCTCTTTTCTACAATGCGTCTCTGACTACCTCACACAAATGTAAATGAGGCAAATGCATGATTTAGGTCTTCATTTCTTATACACGATCATAATATTCTAATGAAAATGCAAGATTTAGGTCTTCATATCATCTCAATATTGTGTCTCACTAGGTGTTAAGGATTTATGCTTGCATTCTTTAACCCATTCAATATTCTCACATTCTTCGCATTCACCTGCAACAAAAAATTAACAAAAACATGCAAGCTCCCTAGTCCATATAGTCCAAGTGTTATAATTAGAAATCCTAAATGAATGTCATTTAGCAGACCCACTGATGTATCAAAATCATATCTTGAAAGGATATTCTTCTCTTCAACTAGCCATAAGAAATATTTAACTGTATAGTTTTGACTTGATCCTATAGAAAAACATGCTTTACACCATTCAAAAATTTCACGTGCATCTTTAAATTTGGCCTTTTCCTCAAGTTTGAGTAGCTCTCTCTAAAGCACTCTCTTAACACTTGCACCAGCACCATCATGTTCTCTTTTACCATGTGTAACCTTAAAAATACTCCAAGTATGTTGGATATTAATTTTCTTATATGTCCTACTCAACCAATAAAACATTCTAGAATTCTTGAATTGAACTGTGCAATTATCTAACCATATTAGATGTTGTGTTATACGAATTTCTCTCTCCCTTAAATTCTCATAAAATTTCTTAAATAAACACTAGACAAACTCTAATGAATGTAATTTATTATCACTCATATAAAAATAGTACTCTCTTAAAAACATATCCTCTTCTCTACTATCAGTCCGCGCCTATAGACAATATGAACAAAAATTGTTACTTGCACTGAATTATAGTATTGTGATTGGATATCATCTTTTGGTGCAAGTGTGTAGATCTCTGCAAAGTCAATGACTGGAAGTATACTACCAATGGGAAATATATTATTGCATATGTGAAACTATCAATCAAGCCATCTAGCATTTTGAGAGTGTTTCACATGTTTAGGTACAACCTTACTCTTGAATTCATTCATAAATACATGAACACTATATTTTTTAATAATTAGATCTCATTGTTTTCCAAACTTTCCATCCTTCAATAGATACTCAATAGTTTTAAATCTTTTTACATCAAATAATCGATGTCCAAAATCAATTGGAATATTTTCATGCGAACATTCATTTAAAAATGCAAGGTTGTAACATAGATCACATACACCAAAAATACATGCATTCAAAAGAAATTTTTTATCAACAGGTGGGTTACAAAACAAACCTAATATAAACTCCTTTATATTTTGAGGTGGTATATTTATACCACATTCCTTAAACATTTCGTTAGTATGCATGGTAGAATGTATAGATCATTTAATGCATCATAATGATAACAAAATTGAACATGAATTCTGTAACAACACATGACTCTTTCCTTGTTAATCCTTACATGCCATGGTTTACATTTTTCAAAAGATCTTTGACTAATGCTAATATTTAAAACCTTAACACCCAAATTTGTTTTATACAATTCAGTTTGAGTGATATCCAAAAGGTGTTTTGAATGTGGATCATGAATTTTTGAGCCGACTCTTAATTTAAGAACATCTCTTGCATTAGGTGATGCTCTTGTATTTTCGTCTCAAAACATTTCAATCAAATTTTTGACTTCACCTTGATAAGTTTCATGTCAGACCTGAGGAGTCTACCACTAAAGCTCCACAAATGGTTTGTTGGATCACTTTCAAAGATAAATCTTCTCTTTACATCTCTTGCTAAAGATTTATGATGAATATTAATATATCAAATTATGTTTGTCATCATCTTTTATCAGAAATAGTTTTTTTACTAAAGATGTTGTTATTGCACATCATGCAACATTCCTATCTTTAAAATGGCCTTTCTTTCTGATTGTATCAAAGACACTAGCAACAATTGATAAAACTTGTTTTAGAGACTCATCCTTCTTCTTGCATTTCACATAAATGCCTAACCTCTTCATAAATTTTCCCATTTTAGTCATTTTAATTAGTTGTAACACTAGTTGACATTAAAATCCAAATTTCTTATTGTAAAAAATTGTCTAAATAATCTAGTTGCATGTGTCATAATCTGTCTCCATGAAACTAAACCGTGTAGATTGTCTAGAACATCATTTTTAATTTTTAATTTTTCATTCATTTCATTATCATTCGAAGGGGTTTCTTTCTCAAATGGTGTTTCTATGTCTACATCCACATTGTTTATTTCAATTTTCGTTTGATTGTCAATTTCAATTGGGGTTTGAATTTCAGTTCCTTTATAATTATGATTAACATTACTAATTTGTGGTGTTTGATGTGAAATAGAATTTGTTACTCTATTTTCACGAAGAAAATCTAAAATATTTTAAGAGTAACTTGCTTATACAAAAATATCAAGTTCTTTATCAGAATAAGTTTCATTTGCCTATGAAGACATACCTATATCCATTACTGGATTACAAGATGCACCTAAATTTTCTCCATTTTATTTTCTTCTTGAATCTCTGCATCATCATGGTTTCCTCAATGTTCTCCTCTTTTCAAACAATTGTTGAACTCGATGCTCCAAATTTATTCAGCTTTTGAATTCTTTCTCTTCTTTCTCATTGTCATTTTTCCTCCTCTCTATTTGTTGCAACCTCGTCAACTATCAAAAGCTTCCTTTTCCTCTTTCTACATTTATTTGATCCTATGTTTGCACCAAAATTTGAATTCAAATTATTCCCTTCATGTTATATCCAAAATAAGACAAGAAAAGAGAACATTGATTCAAATTATTCAGGCCCACAATACTGTTGTTTATTGTTAGGAACCTGTGTGTCCCTTTTTTTTATTTTGTTAGTGTAGTGTTGTTGGACACATATGCTTTGTAAGTTGTCCCGTGAGTATAATTCATTATCCCACATGCATAGGTAGTAATACTTATCTAGATTATACTTAGTTTATAAGTGTGTGTTGAGGCCTTTGATGGCACCGACGAATTTATTGTATTGAGCTTGCTCAAAGGAGGTTACCCCCTCGAAGTGGCCCATGATGAATAGATTCACTTTGAGTTCTACTGCTTCTCTATATTTCTATTATTTCATGCACGTTCATCATATTACTACAGAAGGTTCTTCACATTTGGTATCAGAGCACTTTCTTGGGCTTGTTGTGTGGAAATTCTATCAAAAAAAATTTCTGTTGTGGTCTTCAGGTGCTATGTTAATTACAATACTTCCATTTTTTGAATTCGGGTTCATTTCAAATTACAACAATTCTTGTTCTTGTATTAGTGCATTTCAGTTGTTAGTATCAGAGTGATTTCTCCTGAATCAATTGTTCAAAGAAAAAAAATCATTTTTTAGCCATAGCTTCCTTGCTTTATCCCCGTTTCCTCTCAAAGTTCCCCAGAACCCCCAAAATACCATTCCGGATAATTCCTTCCTTGAAGAACCTACCCCAAACTCCACATATCAAAGCCCTAAATCCCTCATTTATCAAACTTTAGGGTTTGCCCTAACTTTCTCGCTTCTCAGCCAATCGCCACCAAATCTAGCCATAAGGTTCATTTCCTAATTCTACTCCTTTGTCCCTCTTGGACTGCTCTTCCCATTTCACTTCCCCAACCCTGAAACCCTTATTTTTATTTTCCCTTTTCATCAAAAAGTGTCCAACCACTTGTCAAACCCCCATTAACCATCTTTGTTTTACCCAAATCCAAGTTTGCCCTAACTGAAAAAGTTTATGTTTTTGTTTTTCTATTCATTTCAAAAAATAAATTAAAAAAATCAAAAAAAATCTTTCTATATGGTTGTCACCCATACAGGAGAAAAAATCATGGAGGAGGAACTTGCATTCCTCAAGACCAAACTTCAAGATCTAGATGACAAATTTCTCGATCTCAATCTTCATCATTCAGCCATGAATCGAAACCATTCTAGAGATGTATTTTCTTCTTGCAGTTTTCATGGACCGAAGCTTGATTCTCCTCATTTCGATGGTGTTGATCCTATTAGATGGATTTACCGAGTAGAGCAGTATTTCAGCTTGCATAATACTCTAGATATCAACAAAGTCCTGCTTGCATCTTTTCATTTGGAACATGAAGCTCTTCAATGGATCCGTTGGTACATCAAGGCTAATGAAGACCCAACCTGGACAAAATTGTGCACACTCCTTTTGCAGCGCTTTGGCCCTAGTGCTTTTGATGACTTCATAGAAGCACTCACTAAACTTTGCCAAATAGGCACAGTAAGAGAATACCAGATAGAGTTTGAAAAATTAGCTAATCACACAGAGGGATTGTCTGATGAATTCTTCCGCAATTGTTTTGTCAGTGGTCTGAAGGATGCACTTTGATCTGAAGTGAAAATTTTTCATCCCACTACAATGATGGAAGTCCTTGGGTTGGCTAAGTTAGAAGAGGACAAGATTAGTGCTCTGCAATGTTCCAGATCCAATTTTGTTCCATTCTGAAATATGGGTTCTCCACACCCTCAAGTCATGCCAGCTCCCAAAGCTACTCCTATCAAGCACTTGTCTAAAATAGAGATGTGGGCCCGTTGTGAAAATGGGCTTTGTTATAATTGTGATGAGCAATGGTCCTGGGGCCATATATGTGTTTAGAAAAAGATCTATCTCTTGGATGTGGATTCTCCACCTGAATTGGGAGAGTATGTAGATGCTTAGGAAATAGTAGATGATCACATTGAGGGTCAACAACCACTTGTTGAACCTCCTTTGACAGAAGCCCAACCAGAGATATCTGTCCATTCTTTGGCACTGGTCACTACCCTACAAACCATGCGGGTCTAGGGTTACTTCAAGAAGATCCCTCTTACTATACTCATTGACTCTGGTAGCACTCATAACTTCATTGACCCCTGAATAGCCAAACATGTTGATTGCTTTGTACATCCCTGCTCTAGCTTTGAAGTCATGATTTCCAATTGGGGCACTTTACCTTGTAAAGGGAAATGTCGCAATGTGCATCTCTCTATTGGAGATTATAACCTGTTCTCTAACATGTTTTCCTTTCCCTTAGGTGGATGTGATGTGGTTTTGGGAACCCAATGGTTACACACTCTTGGCCCCATTCTATGGGATTTTGCTGAACTTTGGATGCAGTTTTCAGCCAATGGGCAACAACACACTTTGAAAGGCTTACAGTCAGGGTCTCTCAGCATCATCAATTCACATCGTATGGAAAAACTTCTTAAGAATAATTCACATGGTGTCATTGCTTAGCTCCATTCCATTCAGGTGTAGCCATCAACGGTCTCTATTACTCCTGCAGATCTACAACAATTTTTTGATAAGTATTCAGGTGTATTTATTGAACCTGTGGGATTGCCACCTTCTCACCCATAGGACCATTGTATTCAGTTCCTTCCTTGCAGCATCCTACCGAACATCAAGCCCTACTGCTACCCATTTCATCAAAAGACCCAAATCAAGATTCTCATTTGTGACTTACTGAAGCAAGGAATTATTTTCCCTAGTACCAGTTCCTTTTCTTTGCGAGTTCTGCTTGTCTGCAAAAAATATGGGTCCTAGAGACTGCATTGATTTCTGAGCACTTAATCATCTCACCATAAAGGACAAGTTTCCCATTCTGGTTTTTGATGAACTTCTTGATGAGCTACATGGCGCTCATTTTTTCTCAAAGTTGGATTTTCATTTTGGGTATCATCAAATTAGGGTTAATGAGGAGGATATCCCTAAAATAGCCTTCCGCAAACATGATGGTCACTATGAATTCTTACTCATGCCCTTTGGCCTCACCAATGCTCCTTCAACATTTCAGGCAGTGATGAATAAAATATTTCGGCCCTACCTCCATAAATTCATTCTAGTCTTCTTTGATTTTATCCTCATCTATAGCAAAACCTGGGCTAAGCATCGCCATCATCTGGAGCTCATAATGTGAATTCTCTTTGATCATCAACTATATGCGAAAAAATCTAAATGTGTGTTTGGCCAGGAGGAGGTGGAGTATCTCCAGAATATTTTTGAACACCAAGGGGTTTGAGTGGATCCTACAAAAATAGATGCCATGAAAAATTGGCCGCATCCTCAAACTCTCAAGAGCCTTCAGGGTTTTTTGGGGCTAACTAGCTATTGCCACAAGTTTTTCAAGAAAGACAGGAAGATTGCGGCACCCTTGATAGCTCTGTTAAAAAGGATGATTTTACCTGGACCCATACTGCTGAGAATGCATTTGAAAAATTGAAACAAGCTATGAGGAGTACACTTGTTCTCACTATGCCAGAGTTTTGCAAGCACTTCACTATTGAGAGTCACGCTTGCGGCAATGTACTAGGTTTTGTTATCCTTCAAGATGACCATCCTATTGCATTCACTAGCAAATCCCTTTCTGGTGAATTTATCTCTATCTACATATGAAAAAGTAATGATGGCTATTTAGCATGCTATATAGAAGTGGTGACCATACCTCCTAGGGAGTCATTTTTGCATCAAGACTGATCACCAAAGTCTAAAATATTTCCTGGAACAACAATTATCTTCCCCTGCATAATACAAATGGGTCAGCAAACTCATGGGGTATGATTATGAGATCACCTACAAGAAGGGTAAGGACAATATTGTGGTAGATGCTCTTTCTCGCACATTTTATGATCAAGCTTCCCTTTCAGCTATTTCTATGCCAATTCCCAGTTGGTTAGAATTTGTTTAGTATGGCTATGTCAGTGACTCTTTTTTATCTCAAATAATTCACCAGTTGGCCCATAATCCTTCTACTATACTGCATTACTCTTGGGATGGTGCTTCTCTCCAATACAAGGGGCATCTAGTGCTTCCTCAGAATCCAGCTCTACAACAGGATGTCTTTTATGAACTCCATGCTTCTCCTTCTACAAGGCACTCTAGGTTCCTCAAAACTTATGATCGGGCAAGGAAAAAATTATTTTGGAAAGGAATGAAATAGATGATTCAACATATGGTGGCTGAATGTGATACCTGTCAATGCCACAAGGGTGAAATGACCCTCCTTCCTGGCTTGCTGGAACCCTTGCCCATCCCTACATGGATTTGGACTGACATTTCTATGGATTTCATTGAAGGGCTCCCTAAATCAGGTGGCAAGACAATGATCTTGGTTCTGGTTTGATCGTCTCTCCAAATATAGTCATTTTTGTGCCCTCAGCCACCTCTATACTGCCTCCTTAGTTGCACAACTGTTCATGGACCAGATCTTTCATCTTCATGGCCTCCCTTCTTCCATTGTCTCAGATCGTGATGCAACTTTTACCAGTCATTTTTGGACTGAATTGTTTCATCAAACTTTCACCAAATTGAAGATGACTTCGGGGTATCACCCACAAACTGATGGTCAAACCAAAATTATGAATAAATGCTAGGAAACGTATCTTCGTTGCTTCACTTCTGAACAACAACATCAGTGGGCCAAGTGGTTTCCTCTTGCTGAATTGTGGTACAATACCTCTTACCACACTGCATCTAAAGTGACTCCATATGAAGCATTCTATGGTCAGGCATCTCTAGTGCTCCTTCCCTACACTCCCACTAGCTCACCAGTTCAGGCAGTTGATACAGTTCTCTGCACCAGGGATCAGATTCTTTGCACCTTACAGGATAATCTTCACATGGCCAGAAATCCAATGAAACAACAAGCAGATCAACACCGTTTTGAGTGCTCTTTTCAAGTTGGGGATATGTTTTTTCTTCATATACATCCATACAAGACATCCTCCCTAAAGCTTAAAGGGCATCATAAGCTGACCCCAAAATTTTATGGGCCATATAAGGTTCTACAAAAGATTGGTTCAGTTGCTTATAAACTGGAACTTCCTCCTTCTCGCATTCACTCAGTATTTCACGTTTCTTGTCTCAAGCAAGTTCTAGGGACCAATGTCAGAGCACAAATTTCTCTACCTAAAATGGATAAGGAATGATCCATTATATTGGAGCCTGAGGCAATCGTTGACCGATGCACTTGTCAGCTTTTCTCTCACTCCATCTCTGAGGTCTTGATTCAGTGGCACAAAATGCATCCAAAGGATGCTACATGGGAACCCCTTCTTCAGATTCAAAAACAATTTCCACACCTTAATCTTTGAGGACAAAGGTTTTTTCTAAGAGGGAGGGGATGTTAGGAACATTTGTGTCCCTTCTATTTATTTTGTGAGTGTAGTGTTGTTGGAAACATATTCTTTGTAAGTCATCTCGTGAGTATATTTTATTATCCCACATGCATAGGTAGTAATACTTGTCTAGATTATTCTGAGTATATAAGTGTGTTTTGAGGCCTTTGATGGCACCGATGAATTTATTGTATTGATCTTGCTCAAAGGAGGTTACCCCCTCAAAGCACTCTGAGTTCTACTGCTGCTCTATATTTTTGTTATTTCGTGCATGTTCATCATATTACTGCAGTAGGTTCTTCACATTTATCTTCATGGATCTTTCATAATTGAGCACCCTTTATTTAAATGAAACAAGTGCCCATTTATGAAATGGGTGCGCATTTCTATTTCAACGGTCCAAAAAGAAATGAGCACCCATATTTTGAATTTTAAAAAATGGGTGCCCATTTCTTAAAACCAAGAATGGGAACTATACCATTGACCTATTTTTTGGTTCAACATATGCTTCGTCCAACCATGCCTATGATTGGCCTTGCAAAAATATAGCTAACACACTGAAATATAAAATTTTTGCCTTGTAATTTTTTGGAGGTCTTCCTGAATGAATTTATCAACAAAATGAAAACCCATTATAGTTCTTATTTTATAGATTATAAAAATATAAATTTCATAATGATATTACTAATTTTAGTACTTTTACAATATTTATCAAGCCAAAGTGGTGCCTAAACTTGAAATATCAAGATAAACTTTTCTTTTTGAAAAAAGTGAAGTTTTCATCAAATTATGGTGGCCGTAGACCAGAGGTTTTGAAAATGTACTTTATATTCAATTAAAAATTAATAAAAAAAATTCATTTAAAAAAAAATATTTCTCATCAATATTTGATGTTTTAGGTACCTTTGCACAGAAGGATTCACAAAAATTCATTTTTTTACTTCAAAATAAGGTGGTCCTACATGTGTGTGGTATGGTCCTAAAATAGGCATTTTGAAAAATGAGTTTTTAAACATGCCTCCTAAAATACATTTTATACCATTTGGGTGCTAAAATAAATTACATATTTGAAAAGTAGACTCCGAGCACTAAATTCTCTATTACTAAAGTTTTCTGAGATTCAATCTTTCAATACCTCAAATTTTGACTGTAATTGAAAGAAAATTTGAAAAATAGGGAAATCGCTTCCACTTTCTTCCCAAAAGAAGGACTCAACTTCTTATAGCCACCCATGAAATACATATTCATAAAGACTCTATAGTAATTGATTATGTAAATAAAATTCAACACAAATACAATCATACCAAATTACCTTTATGTCATGAGTTTGAGTATTAGGTCCAATAGGTTTGCCAATCAGAAGACCAATAGAGTGAAGAATATCATCTCTCAAAAATTATAAGGGAATCCTTGGAAGATGAGTCTAAATAGAAACTTGTGAGGGAATCTCATATACTGAGTTGAAGCCCACTTGTTATGGTTTGAAAAAACTCCCAACCTAGCTAAAGATTATGGATCTCCTTCAAAATATTTATGTCTATCTACCATGCATGAGAAGCTAACCCAAAAAAAATTGTTGGAGACCAATATTATACTTATATCCCCTTCAAGGTTTCAAACCTGTCTCACCCAAGATTCTAGGATTTCTAATGAATGGTTAAGACCTAAATTTTTTTTAATATAAGAGCATGATTACTCCAATAAGAAATATACTTCACAACTTATCCTAGTTAGGTTACCAAGACATGACTCTCATGGTATCTTTCCAAACATCCAATCATTTTCTTGATTTTTGAAACTTCCTTTGAAGAAGAATTACCCTCATTAGAACTCTTATTCAACATTTTAACACTCCCATGATTATGAAAAAATGGTTCAAAGAGATCCATAGATTCAGAGATTATCAAACTCAAAGAGACTCTACGATGAGCCATGAACACTCCTTTGAACCAAAAAACCTAGTCTCCACTTTCCAAAAAACCCTTACCAGAAAAAATCAGCACTACAAAACAAAACTCTTCACCTTTCAAACAAAGAAACCTTAAAAAAAATAATAGGACACCCAAACCCCAACAATTTTATCCTACATAAAAAAAACTCCCAAGTGATAGAGTGGGAAATTGTCCCACCCTTTGTAACCAATCTACACCCCTTGTGTAACACACAAACCCTGTTGGAAATACAATAATGGGAAAGCAAGATACTGAGAGCGGGGGGCGGGGTGGGGGGGGGGGGAATGAGANATGGGAAAGCAAGATACTGAGAGCGGGGGGCGGGGTGGGGGGGGGGTGAATGAGATCTTGAACTTTAATCACTTTAAAACAAACTGATCCACAAACATGTAAATATGTAATCTATCTAACAACTAGTAGCATCCATGACAGTAAATGAATAATAGAATACACAGAATTTGGTAACCCAGAAACCCAAATAGGTAAAACTGGGTTGGGGATGACACCCAAAAATTCTTCACTACTGCAGCAATAAAGTGTGCCTGTCAGGGCTACAAAAGTTTGATTAAAATATGCAATCTACCTAGTTAAAGGTCTGCCCGGTTAAGAGCTTTAGATCATTACAATCTACCTTGTGAAAGGATTTCAACTTACAGTAAAGTAAGCACTCTGTTAAGAGATTTAGAAAGGCCTGTTAGAACCACTCTGTAAAGAGATTTCACCTGATACACTTGTTAGAATATCTCAAGATATGATATGCACTCTGATGCTGATAATGGATCTCCTCTTTATAATGCCTTTTTTGATCTTATTATCTGATATGTCCTTATTTTTTTTTTCACTGCTCTTCTACTCTACTAGATCTATGCTTCTTTTCAAAACAACCCTTCACACATCTCTCATGTATGTATGCACCTTCACTCTATGGTCTCCAATCGTTCACTTCTAATTAGGGTAAGAAGCAATCTTATTATACTCTTTGAATATGGAGAATAGATCTAGATCAACGATCAAAAATAAAACTTATGCCTCCTAGGCATTCCAATTTTCTGATTGGTTTCATGCCACGCATAGGATAAAAAAATTAAATGCATAATTAACTCCATAGAGAATATTAAATGCTTCACATATGTTGGCCCAAAACAACCATAAGTCAGCCCAAATATATTACCTTAAAGATTGTGTCATATCTGACATGTATGTCAAAACTGTCTTGCTCGAAACTTAGTCTCTGGCGCTCGGCATGGAATTGCCGGATAGCTCAGCATCTATGATCTTTTTTTCTTGATAACAACTTGCTGGATAGCTCAACCTGTACTATTTTAGCTTGGCCGCAGTGGTAGCCGACAAAAATTTCCTAAATAAATGACTAAGTGTGGACACTAAATGATCAACAAAAACTTAGAGATTAACAAACCCTTCACCTAACCAAAAATATGAATGACAAATAGAACATGAATGAACAATGAACATATCAAGAATGAACATTGTGCACAACATGAGCTAGGTCTGAATGGCCCTAACTAGAAGCATCAACACCCTACAAAATGATGTGCATAGACATCGTCTCCCATTTCACCCTTTTACTTCTTCAAAGATTCATTACATATTATATGTTATAATATAATAATGATTAATATAATATAAGATTAAAAAAATAAACAGTGGGGTGGCCATCAAGCCATATCAAATGATATAGCTAGATATTTGGTGCCATGTTATGGTTGAACCTATTATGGTCTATGCCTAGAGATGGATACGTCATACATGGTACCTATTGTGCATATGAAATATGTGACTTCATAAATCATTAGATATACTATAAGAATGATATATCGTAATGTCATTTTTGCAATTTTTTGATATAGTTTTATGTATAGAATTATAATACTATAGATTTTAAATACATCTTTATTAGTAAAAATAAATAATTTAATTTACTTAGAAATTAGTGTTAGTGTAAATATCTTAAATACATCTTTGAAAAAATATTATTGATTTAATTTATTTATTAAATTTTTAAAATTGTTTAATTTATTTTAATTTTTTCTTGAACGTCATTTTTTATTTGTTTAAAATTAATTTAATTCCTAAAGAATTATTTTCATGAGTCAACACAATGAACCAGTCATCTACGGTTGTTGACAAAATTTCCACATTCCTGTACATACCTTGTTTAACAGGATGAGGTTGATAGTGGATTTCTAGAAATTGAAAACAAAGAGATGTTTGATATCAAAATTGAAAGTAAAAGCTCTTGTTTGAATTTTAATAATATTTTAATACATGTTCTATGCCAGAATAATGATAGTCATCTTTCTTGACTTACCTGTAGTCTTGAAAGTATATGTCATCTCTATGCCACAATAGTGTAGCCGAAAGATATCTTGAAGGACTAGACAAATAGGATAGGAGAATTTTCAATAACAAAATGTTGGGAAGTATATTTACATTTAGAAAAATATGTGTAAAAAAAATTAATAATAATTTAAAATAAATTTTTTTTTTATTTTTTTTTGGGAAAATAGCATAGCCATTAAAATATTTTAATACTTATAAAATTTACATTGCTTCAAGAGCTCAAGATGGAAAGAAGCAAGAAAGAAAACTCTCTGTCCTATCCCAATCATCTTAATTACACAGCTGATACAATAGAACACCTAAAAATGCTATGGCATCGATGGAGAATGCCCCTCATTAAAACTATACTAAATAATGTGCCTAAGGAGCAGAATGCACAACAAAACCTTTAGCTAATTTGACGGCATTTAGGGAAAAATATACATGTTGAGATTCCATGAGATAAGTGTTTTCCTACAAAACCATTTCTTTAACCCAAAAGGAGAAAATTCCACCAAAAAATGGCTATTAGGACCAAATTTCTACATAGCTCCCACTTTACCTTTCCCTTTGGAAGATCCTTTCCCAACAAGGAAGTTGCAGACGACGCAGGGGTATTGATATTAGGTGGGGATGCCACTATTTTTGCATTCTCTACATAAGCTAACAGAATTGACAATCTTTCAAATAATAGAAATGCATTTTCCACCATCCTGTTGGGAAGAATGTCCATGAACTTTGCAATTTCCCGCCTGAGGTGTTGAAGATCATGACCCTCCAATGCTAGCTTAAGGATATCATAGAGTTGCATGATCTCCTTTTTATTCTCCAAATGAGAAGAAGGGAAGAGGCCCCCAAACTAGGCCTTAGAGCCCCGTAGATGATACCCTCTAATAGCCACGTGGAGCTCTCCTTCCGTAACAAACTCTAGCTTTAGAAGCTTGGAAGCCATTTGTAGGAAAACACTGTAGTCTTGAATCATATCGTACCATTTTGACAGAAAAAAATCAAACCACCTGGGAATGGAAGATGTGTCCAGGGGCATCAGGTAACAGAATACCATTGCCTATAATGCCCCTAATCACCTCGATAACATGAACCGAGTGTGTCTTGAATGCTACTTTCATTTGCCTTCCCAAGTAGGGGCCTGACACCTGGTATTCTCAATCTTTAATTTGTAGAGAAATCCTAAGTTTAAGCCCTCTGTAATCCATGTTTACCCCTACCCAAAACCTATATTGATGCTAGCTATAGAAGAGATAGTAGAGAGAGTTGGATACAGAGGCAGAGATGGAGAGATTAAATAGCCCACTACGGCCTTAATCTTCATGATGAGTGAAAATGTGAAGAGACTCCCAACTTAATGCCACATGCACTAGAGATTAGCTAAATCTCGTTGCCCTTCAATCTTATTAATGACATCGATTTCCTTAGGAACATAGCATTATATTACATCCTCTCCTGGACACTATACATTCCAAACAGAGTGCCACCTCCTTTGCTGACCTCAAATCACTTAAAATCATGTATCAACTCAAAGAAAATTAGCCACTCCCTCATATCAAATATTCCTTGATGTGATAGGAACATGATTCTATCATCCGCCCTTTCATATTGAACAGGGATCCAGCTAAGAATACTAACAAAGGACACCTTTACATACCTTTTGGTGGAGAATAGACATGTGTTAGCTGCCTTCCCACATACAAAACCACCTAAGGACCCTAACACATATTATTAGCAACATTCCTCCATTAAAAATAATGGCAGCTCATCCCACTATACCATCAGATATTCTAATTCCCATTTTTCCTTAGCTCCAACCACCCCTAGATTTGAGAACTAGTCAGCTAATTTATTAGCTTCCCTATAACAATGTGAGATTGTGTATGAAGAGAACATGGGGAGGAGTTTTATTACTTATTATTATTTTTATTGAAGCTCCCATTTTAATGGAGATTTATATGATAAGGAAGAGATAATTAAGAGGGAATCAGCTTTGATATGCAGGTCAGTCACTCCCATGCGAATAGCCATTTTGAACCCACATAGTATTGCCCTGGCTTCAGCCATATTGTTTGTGCCACTAGGGAGTCTGCAGTGTGCAACTACAATGATAGATTTATCTGATCTCCTAAGTAAAAAACTTGAACAAGACTTACCAGGATTGTCTTTACAAGCACCATCAAAATTTATTTTGATGAGATTGGGGTCAGGAGGAATCTATTTGACGTCTTTCCTGGCTTGAAGTTTGGGCATTTTACCAATAAGTACCCCTTTGAACGGGATCGTAATCTATTTCCAATTATTAAGTATAGAATTATCAGATGGTGTAAAGGTTGAGGAAAGTGTGTTTACCTTTGATACATGAGCGTTGACCATCTCTGAGACATATTTCTCCACCATTATGCAAAACTAGCTCTCCGAGAACTATTTTTGGAAGATTCTTTTGTTTTTCTCCCACCATAGGCACCAAACCACTGCAACTGGGATTACTCACTAGATTACTAAGAAGAAGGATTATTGATGCAAAAGAGGCCATTGAAGTAGGATCATCTTTATTGAGAAGTGAAGAGGGGCATGCCACCCAAGTTTACTTAAAGACCATTGCCATATTGTTTGTGCGAAAACACACCCTACTAGAAAACGATTAGAGTCCTCAACTATTGAACCAAACAAGATGCAGGGGAAGGTGTAAGTGATCCAAAATCATTTTAGGCATGTACTAGATAGAATCCTATCTTGAATTTACAACCATAAAAAAAACCCCAATTTTTAGCAAAATTGCATTATGTTAGGCAAACTTTAGGATGTAATTAGGAGAGTTAGGAGTTGCGACCAAATATTGGTAACCCTCTTTAACTGTATATTTTCCTAAGTTACTTTTAGTCCATATTAAGTGACCCCTTTCACCATTAATGGATAGGAACCATTTTTTTAGAATTTCCTCAAGTTCCAATTTCTTTGATTGTGTAATAGGTAAACAATAAAAGTCCTTACATTTAACAATCCCATCTATACTGTAGAAGTAGTCATCTACCCTCTCCCCCCAACATTGTTCTAGAATGGTTCTATCCCTTTGAAGATTTGGCAAGGTGGATAGTTGAGGGGAGCTATTCCATGAGTCTAGCTAGAACAAAGCCTGAGAACTAGAGTTGATATTCCATGAAAGATGAGGGAGGATGATGTCTCTACTTTTAACAATAAAATTCCACATGACTGATCTTGCAGGGGGTTATTTATTGAGAATATTCTTACTAGATCATCAGAATCAAGATACTTGACTCTGATGACCTTATCCAAAATGATTTTTGGGCATTCATATATTTTCCATGACAGATTTTCACCTAGGCTGAGATTTCTTTCATGAATTCTATGGAAGCCTAAACCTCCATTCTCTCTTGGTTTGAAAAAGTTATTCCAGGAAACCAGAGGGACCTTTTTTTTATCATCCATATTCCCCTTCCAAATGAAGTCCCTCAAACATTTTTATATATTTTTCATCACCCCCGGGGGAGAAAGGGTATCTCACATGATATAGTTAGGGATTGAGCTTAAAACAAATTTGGCTAATAAGATTCTCCCTGTCAGTGATAACCACCTCGCCTTCCAAGATGCAATTCTTTCTTTGATACTTGAAAGGAATCCATCCTAGAATGCAGTTTTGGCCTTGCCTTGGAAGAATGGGATACGAAGGTACTTGCATGGTATTTGTGCCACTGAAAAACCCAAAGTCCTTTGGATAACTCTACTTGCTTTAATATTAATATTAAAGAGAATTTTTTTTTACTTTGTCTCATTTTATTTCTGGCCTAAGGCCTCACAATATTTTGCTAGGGTTTTCTTTATAACTATTGCTTCCTTGACACAACCTTTACCAAATAATAAGGAATCATTTGCAAAGAGATTATGTAAAATTGCTATATGCGATTGTCTGATGATGATACCTTCCCACTAGGCCAAACATTTTTTGAAAGAGATGAGTTGACTAAGCCCTTCAGCCAAAATAATCAAGAGAAAGGGAGAAAGGAATCCCCCTATCTAACCCCTTTAAATGAGGAGAAATAGCCACATGAGGTACCATTTACCATGATTTATAATTTTTCTCCCAATATGTAAGACATAATCCATTTGATCCATTTTTTGGCAAAGCCCATTTTGTCCATAACTAGGCTTAGAAATTTCCAATTGACCCTATCATATGCTTTAGTCATATCTAGTTTTAGAATCATCGTCGAAAGACCTTCTTCTTTGATGGAATGGAGAACTTCATGTGCTATAAGGGTGCCTTCCACAGTGTCTTTTATGGGGACAAAAATACCTTGTTGTTCTGAGATGATATTGGGAATCAATATACTCAGCTGAGAGGCCATTGTTTTTGAAAAGATTTTGTAAATAGTGTTACATAGGGAGATTGGCCTAAAATATGCAAAGGAAGGTGGGTGCTGACACTTAAAGATAAGAGTGATGGTTGTGTTGTTACACTTCTTGAACATACATGTGTGTCTTCTTGATTCCTTAGCTACCTTGAGGATATCCATGCCCATGAATTCCCATAATTTCTAAAAAAAGAAAAGGGTCAAACCATCTGGTCCTAGAGCCTTATCTGCATTCATAAAAAAAAACTAAGGATCTTACTTCTTCCAGTGAAAATGGAGCCAAAAAATCCTAGTTATCCAAGTCTGAAATGATAATCATGATGTAGTTGACTATGGGAGGGGCCTGATTGGGGTGTGCATCTACCTCCGCAGAAAGGAGATCTAAAAAAATCTGACAAATTCCATTTGGATATCCTTTTCATTATTGAGAATCAAACCATTACCATCTTTAATTTGAAAAATTGAGTTTCTATGTCTTTTAACTTTGGCTGACATGTGGAAAAAGGAGGTATTTATGTCACTTTACCGAAGCCACAACTCCCTCGATCTTTGCCTCAAGAATATTTCCTCTCTAAGAAGCACTTCATCTAGTTTTAAAGTGGATAGTTTCTGATCCTCATAAACTTCAGGGCTCATGCGTTTATTCAAGATGGACTCATTTATGACTTCTAATTTCCTTTGTAGATCAACTTTTTGCTTAAAGATATTTCCAAAAGAAGTTTTGATCCATTGCTTAGTTTTCAATTTCATAAAATCCATTCTTTGGCCACTTTTAACATAGAAGAACCAACCACAAATGGGGCATGGAGCCACTAGGTTTGCATTAATGTAAGAAAATTTGGGTCCCTAAACCACATTTTCTTAATTTTTAAATATTAACGTGGTCTATGATTTGAAGGAGCAAGTTGAATTTCCATGGTTACTGTAAAGTTATTAGACCAAGTTAAGGAAAGGATGGAGGAATGACATACCCCATGCTCAACCAACCAGATAGAGTTCACCAAAAAACAATGAAGTATTTCTCCAATAAAATGGAGGTCTTTCTTCTTGTTGGACCATGAAATTCACCCATTTGTAGGGACACAATCAAATAACTGATTACCATCAATAAAATCCTAAAACTTGTCTGTAACTTTAGGATATGGATTTTCTCCCCCCCATTTTTTCTTGTTGGCATAATGTGGAATTAAAATCCCCCCCNACCCCCCCCCCCCCCCCCCCCGGGGATAAATTTTTAACCTTGAAGCCCTACCATGACCTGTGAGAGTGAAGTCCAAAGCCTTTGTTTTCCTACCAGTGAAGTAGGGACATATACATTGATTAGGATAAAAGAGAGAGATAAGATTGAGACTTCCACTACAATCCAATTAGAATTTTTTGACAAGAAAGATACTTGGAATTTGTGTCTATTCCATAGAATAGACAAACCCCCTAAAGCACCAACCAAAGACAAGTGAAAGAATCCCCATTGTTTCCAAGCTTTGAGAAGTTTAATCCCTGCTACTTCCAAGATCTTAGTCTCTTGTAGTAACATCAAGTTTGCTCACCCCACATGAATCTAATGTCTAATGAGGTGAGATTTGTTAGAGGCATTCAAGCCTCTAACATTCCATGACAAAACCCTCATACTTCTTTAGGAGAGCTTATCACCCTCCTACTTCAAAATAGCTATTTTGGGATCAAGGCTGATGCCTCCTCCTTACATTTTCTGAGATTCCTCTGAAAGTTTATAGTTAGCTATGTGCCTATGTAAATCTCCTCTTTTATCTTAGACACATTTGAAGGTCATACCCTTGGCCTCTTAAGGAAAACAATCTTTGCAGTCTTGGTCGTATCTAGTGTTTTTTGAAAAAAAATGAGCATGCGACTTTAGTCTATGTTGAAGCACCATCTACTAGCATCTCTTCATCATGTAATGGGTGGAACTAATCTCCTAATTCTAGGTCTTCTTGAGAATGATCTAACCCACTGATTACATCATCAAGTTTGTCTTCCGCCCCATTCAATATTAAGGAATCCACCATTAGGTATGTATCCAAGTTAGCAAGGTTAAGATCCTGATTGACATTGATCCATTACCCTACATCTATCCTAATTTCTGAAGACTAGTTATTTAGTATGTCCCCTATGAGAGGAGAGATTTATATATGCTCTTTATGTGATGATACCTTTACCTTATCTTTAAGATTGTGATCAACCACGACCGAATATGTTTCTCTCTATTTCTTAGTTGAGTGGACTAACAATGGCTCTTGGGGAAGGTCCCCAATGTCTACCAAGATAACTCTATCCTCCTATGCTAATTCATTTATTTTTTTAGTTTCCAAATCCTACCTCATGGCCTCAACCATCTCATTAAATTGGTCGTAGGGCTTCTTCTTAACTTGTGGCATCTTATATGTGCTTTCCAATTGGTGAAAAGAAAAGGAAGGATGTGTGTTTGTATTAGGACCTAAGATATGGGGTGTCAATTAGCTCTCTTGTGATAATTTGTAGAGCCATAAGAACTGGTAGAGAAATAAAAATAAATTAGCTACCATCTTACAATAGTGAGAGGGAGAATGTGAACTCAGGGAGGATTTCATTCAGAAAGATAGAGGCAATTCCAGGCCCTGATCAAATTCCTGAGATTTGGCCCAAGTTTTTTGTGATATTAAGCATAGAGAAGGATTTGATATGTGTCCCTTACACACTTCAACCTCTAAAACCACAGGCCCCTGGCACTGTATATTTACATGTCCTAAATTATCTTGAAACTTGTGGATAGTCTTTCCCTCCCGAACCACTAACCTTTGTGGCCATAAAACCCTTTTAGATTTGATCAGAAGTTCTTTAGGGAACTCAATTGATTGGTCAGTAAGTATACGAACCCTAACCTCCATGTGTGTTAATTCAAATGGTAAGAGATTATTCCTTATAAAAATGCCCACTCCATTTTATAGAACTTTAATAATATTTGGGTCCCTATATTCCGGTGGTAGTGAAGGAAGTGAAATCCAATGGGGAAAAAATGGCATGTCTTCGGGTCTGGGCCAAAATAAGGCATCCAGAGAAAAGTGAAAAGGCCAGAGCCCAAACAAAACCAACATTTATCCTTATGAACGAAATCTCTAGCTACTTTGGAATTAAATAAATAAATGAAGAATTTCTATTTCAGATCTAACATAAATATATTTTTCAATCCCATCCATGACTTAGAAGTCCAAGACTTAATATCCAAAAACAAAATTAGGGGGTTTGCACACTTACCAATTAGCATTGTCTGACGAATAAAACCAATCTTGTGTTGAAGAATATGTTTAGTAAGTACAATGGAGGTTGTAGAAATCCCCTCTTTTAGCTGATCTACTTGTGTCTGGGCCTATTTCCTTTTCCACATTTGGGTAGGTCTGCCTGATTTTGGATTGAAGGGGCTCTATGAGCGACAAAAGGGAGCTCTAGTACTTTCAGATCTAGGTTTTGATTCATAGGGCCGGGATGTGAGGTGATTAGTGTAGGAGAGCCCAGAGGGGTGCCTTCGCAGATGTCAAAAATTGGTTGTTTACACTTCTTATATTTTTAATTCACATTTCCCTTCCTCCTCAGAGCCATCTTAGGTTTTCCATTTTCCCTCCCAGATTTTTTTTTGAAATTTTTCCCATTGAACACCATTATTTTGTAATGGCCGGGAGGGTCAAAGAGTTTCCTTAACCACCTTAGAAGATGTTTCTCCAATTTTGTAGGACACAATACCCTGGAATACCCCATTGGCCTTATTTACCATTAAAACCCCATTCTTCCCTTTACCTGCTGAGAGACCCTTTTGGGTTTTGCCTCCATCGAAATGAGATCCTTTCTTGGTTGGATCCATTATGTTACCTTTTGACTTAGGGTCTACCTTTTTGACATGGGAGCATGGGTTAACAAAAATGGGTTTAGTCGGTTGGACCACTGCCTTACCATGAAAAATCTACATGGGATCCTTTTGACTGACATGTGCTCCCCTGACATTTCTTGGCAAGGGTGGAAATTTTTGAGCGAACCCAGAAGTTTGAAAACTAGGAATCTCACGGTGCTCTGAAACCATCTGAATAATAGGCTGATGGCGGAAGATATCTGCAAAACCCTTACCTACTACATTTTCCATCTCATTTAAGGATGTTTTACTTGGGAGCAGGTGCAGACCTGTCTGAAACTTCCCGTATTGCTTTAATATAGAGGTTTGTGGACTTTTTAAATCTTATTTCATGGTTTTTTTAAATAGTGGTTTGAATCTAGATATATGAGTTTATGTAATATATGAGTTTATCTAAATATTAATTGTAATTTTATCATTAATAGTAGCTATGTATTCATGTAATTGACAAGATTATTTGATTTTAAAACTATCATTAATCAAATAACTTATTATATAATTGACATGCCACAATATTGATGTAACTAATATTGACTTCAAGATTAACTATAAAAATATGATCTATCTAACCATCACATATTAATTTGAACTTGAAATATGGATGTACAAATAATTATATCATTATCCATTAGTGAGCATAGGACTATACAATTATTCATTGAACATATATTTAAAACAAAGTTGGATGAATAAAAGTGAACTCATGTGTTTTATAAAACCAAAATAGGATGAATACAAGTGTGCATTGAACTACATAAATAGTTCATGTCTATGTCCTTCTAGAGGTATTGCATCATAAAAATGAATGTTGAAATGTTAGAAAATATGTATTTAAAAGTAAAGTTCATTTAAATTCAATTATCAATTAGGTGAATTTTAAATCTAGGATCCAAAAGTTAAATAAATGAATTGCACTCTCCTAGTATTACAACTTTGATTAGCCAAAAGTTATAAATTGCATAAGTTGATTGACATCTATGTTGTATAGTTGTACTTGACACCTTAAAACTAGAGTAATTAGCTTTACATATGGGACTTGACAGAAGACATCTACATATAAAAATAAAATAATTAAAAAAATTACATGTATTAATTTGATTTGAAACCTAATGTGCCATCAACATCCTCTCTTTTCTGCAATACGTCTTTGTCTGCCTCATACAAATGTATGATTTAGGTCTTCATATCACCTTGATCTTGTGTCTTCCTAGGTGTTAAGGATTTATGATTCCATTCTTTAACCCATTCAATATTCTCACAATCTTTAAATTCACCTGCAACACAAAATTTACAAAAACATGCAAGCTCCCTACTCCATATAGTCCAAGTGTTATAAATACAAGTCCTTAATGAATGTCATTTAGCAGACCTGCTGATTATATGACAATCATATCTTGAGATATTCTTCTCTTCAACTAGCTAGAAGAAATATTTGATTGTATAGTTTTGAAAATTCCTGTAGAAAAAATTATTTTAGACAATTCAAAAATTTCACGTGTGTCTTTAAATTTGGCATTTTCCTCAAGTTTGAGTATCTCTCTGTAAAGGACTCTCTTAACACTTGCACCAACACCATCGTGTTCTCTTTTACAGTGTCCAGCCTCAAAAAAATCAAAGTATGTTGGATATTAATTTTCTTATGTGTCCTACTCAACAAATAAAACATTCTAGAATTCTTGAATTGACCTGTTCAATTATCTAACCATATTATATTTTGTGTTAGATAAATTTCCCTCTCTATTAAATTCTCTTAAAAGTTCTTAAAGCAATACTAGACAATCTCTAATGACTATAATTTATTATCACTCATATAGAAATGGTACTCTCTCAAAATAAAATTGATCCTCTTCTGTACTACCAGGTGCATGCCTATAGACAATATGAACAAGAATTTTTACTTGCACTAAATTATAATATTGCGATTGGATCTCATCTTTTGGTGCAAGTGTGTAGTTCTCTGTAAAGTCAATGACTGAAACTATACTACCAATTGGAAATATATTCTTGCATATGTGAAACTATCAATCAAGCCATCTAGCATTTTGAGTGTTTCACATATTTAGGTACAACCTTACCTTTGAATTCATTCATAAATGCACGAACACTATATTTTTTAATAATTAGATCACACCATTTTTCAACCTTTCTGTCCTTCAATAGTTTTAACTATTTTTACATCAAGTAATCGATGTCCAAAATTAATTGAAATATTTTCATGCAAACATTCATGTAAAAATGCAAGGTTGGCACATACATCACATACACCAAAAACACATGCATTCAAAAGAAAAAAATTCTCAATATGTGGGTTACAAAACAAACCTGAAATAAACTCCTTTAAATTTTGAGGTGGTATATTTGTACCACATTCTTGCAACATTTCATTAGTATGCATGGTAGAATGTATAGATCATTTAATACATCATAATGAAAACAAAATTGAACATGAATTTTGAAACAATACATGACTCTTTCCTTGTTAATCCTTACATACCATGGTTTAGATTTTTCAAATGATCTATGACTAATACTAATAGTTAACACCTTAACACCCAAATTTGTTTTATACAATTCAGTTTGAGTCATATCCAAAAGGTGTTTTGAATGTGGATCTTTAATTTTTGAGCCAAATATTAATTTAAGAACATCTTTGGCATTAGGTGATAGTCTTGTATTTTTGTCCCAAAAAAATTTAATCAAAGTTTTGACTTCACCAATAAGTTTCATGTCAGACCTGAGGAGTCTGTCACTAAAGCTCCACAAATGGTTTGTTTGATCACTTTCAAAGATAACTCTTCTCTTTACATCTCTTGCTAAAGATTTAAGATGAATATTAATATATCAACTTATGTGTGTCATCATTCTTTTATCAGAAGTAGTTTTTTTTACTAAAGATGTTGTTATTGTGCGTCGTGCTATATTCCTATCTTTAGAATGAACTTTCTTTCTGATTGTGTCAATGACACTAGAAATAATTGATAAAACTTTTTATAGAGACTCGTCTTCTTGGATTTCATAGAAATGCATAAACTCTTCACCACTTTTCCCATTTTAGTCATTTTAATTAGTTGTAACATTAGTTGACATTGAAACCCAAATTTTTTATTATAAAAAATTGTGTAAATAATCTAGTCGTGTGTGTCATAATCTGTCTCCATGAAACCAAACCATGTAGATTATCTAGCACATCTCTTTTATTTTTAATTATTTCATTATCATTCAAAGGGGTTTCTTTATCAATTGGTGTTTCTATGTCTACATCCACACTGTTGATTTCAAATGTCATTTGATTGTCAATTTTAATTGGGGTTTGAATTTCACTTTCAATTGGATTTTAAATTTCAGTTCCTTTATCATTATGATTAACATTACTAATTTTTGTTGTTTGATGTGCAATAAAATTTGTTACTCTATTTTCATAAAGAAAATCTAAAAGATTTTATGAGTAACCTACTTCTATAAAAATATCAAGTTCTTTATCAGAATAAGTTTCATTTGCCTGTGAAGACGTACCTATATCCAATACTAGATTAGAAGATGCACCTAAAATTTATCCTATTGTATTTTCTTCTTCAACCTCTGCATCATCATGGTGTTCTCAATGTTCTCCTCTTTTCAAACAATTGTTGAACTCGATGCTCCAAAATTATTCATCTTTTGAATTCTTGCTCTTCTTTCTCATTGTCATTTTTTCTCCTCTCTATTTGTTGCAACCTCATCAGCTATTAGAACCTTCCTTTGCCTCTTTCTACATTTCCTTGATCCTATGTTTGCACCAAAATTTGAATTGAAATTATTCTCTTCATGTCAGATCAAAATTAAGACAAGAAAAGAGAATGTTGATTCAAATTATTCCTTCTGCAACATAGATATGTCATAAAAATGACTGAATAATCATCAATCATTGAGATCAGGCCCACAATAATGTTTTTTATCTTCATGGATCTTTCATAAATGGGCACCCTTTATTTAAATGAAACATGTGCCCATTTCTATTTGAATGGTCCAAATAGAAATGAGCACCCATTTTTTCAATTTTAAAAAATGGGTGCCTGTTCCTTAAAACCAAGAGTGGGAACTATACCATTAAACTAGTTTTTGGTTAAACATAGGCTTCATTCCACCAAGCCTATGCTTGGCCTTGCAAAAATATGGCTAACGCACTGAAATATAAAATTTCCACCTTGTCATAATTTTTTGGTCTTCTCGAATGGATTTTTTGATGAAATGAAACCCATTATAAATATTATTTAATAGATTATAAAAATATAAATTTGTTAATGATATTACTAATTTTAGTACTTTTACAATATTTATTAAGCCAAAGGGGTACCTAAACTTGAAATATTAAGGTTAACTAAAATTCTAATAACCTTTTTTATTTTACATTTAAAAAAAAATGAATTATATGACATCAATCTGCATAGAAGTTCCTTCAAGATAAACTTTTCTTTTTGAAAGTGAAGTTTTCATCAAATTATGGTGATCGTACACCAAACATTTTGAAAATGTACTTTTATATTCAATTAAAAATTAATAAAAAATATTCAATTTAAAATATATATATTCTCATCAATATTTTATGTTTTAGGTACCTTTACACAGAAGGACTCACAAAAATTCATTTATTTACTTCAAAATAGGGTGGTCCTACAGCTGTGCAGTATGGTCCTAAAATAGGCATTTTGAAAAAGGGGTTTTTAAACATGTCTACTAAAATGCATTTTATACCATGTGGGTATTGGAATAAATTGCATATTTGAAAATTATGCTCCGAGCACTAAATTTTCTCTTACTGAAGTTTTCTGAGATTCAATCTTTAAATACCTCAAATTTTGATTGCAATTGAAAGAAATTTTGAAAAATAGGGAAAACACTTTCACTTTTTTCTCAAAAAAGGGACTCAACTTCTTGTAGCCACCCATAAAATACATATTTATATATACTCTAGTAATTGATTGTTCAAATCAACTTCAACGCAAATACGAGCATAACAGATTACCTTTATGTCATGAGTTTGAGTAGTAGGACCAATAGGTTTTCTAATTAGAAGACCAATAGAGTGAAGTATATCATCTCTCCAGAATTCTAAGGGAAGCCTTGGAAGATGAATCCATATAGGAACTTGCGAGGGAATATCATTTGCTGAGTTAAAGACCACATGTCATGGTTTGAAAAAACTCCTATCCTAGCTAAAGATTATGGAGCTCCTTCAAAATATTTATGTCTATCTACCATGCATGAGAAGATAACCCAAAAAAATTGTTGTAGGTCAATATTATTTCCATATCCCCTTCATGGTTTCAAACCTGTCTCACCCAAGATTCTAGGATTTCTAATGAATGGTGAAGACCTATAATTTTTTTTATATAAGATCATGAATACTCCAATAAGAAATATACTTCACAACTTATCCTTGTTGGGTTACCAAGACATGACTCTCATGGCATATTTCCAAACATCCATTCATTTTCTTGATTTTTAAAACTTCCTTTGAAGAAGCATTACCCTCATTAGAACTCTTATTCAAATTTTTAACACTTGTATGCTTATAATTAAATGGCTCAAAGACATCCATAGCTTCAGAGATTATCAAACTCAAAGAGACTCTAAGATGAGCCATGGAGACTCCTTTGAACCAAAAACCCTAGTCTCCACTTTCCAAAAAATCCTTACCAAAAAAAATCAGCTCTACAAAAGAAAACTCTTTACCTTTCAAAGAAAGAAACCTACAAAAAAATAATAGCACCCCCAAACCCCAATAGTTTTATCCTACATGAAACACTCCCAAGTGATAGAGGGGGAAATCATCCCACCCATTGTAACCAATCTACACTCCTTGTGTAAAACACAAAACCTTCACCTAACCAACAATATGAATGGAAAATAGAACATGAACAAACAATGAAAAGATCAAGAATGAACGCTGGGCACAACATGAGCTAGGTCTGAATGGACCTAGCTAGAAGCATCAAAATCCTACAAAATGATGTGCACAAACATCATCTCCCATTTCAACCTTTTACTTCCTCAAAGATTCATTACATATTATATGTTTTTGAATGCTAGTAAAAATAGGTTTTAGGGAGACCCAAAACCCCTTAAAATCCTTACAAAATAGGAAAATACATTAATCCCACTGAACTAAAATAGGATTGGAAACCAACCCACAAAACCCAGAACTAGCACAAATAACCATAAAACCAAAAACCAACAACAACACCCAGCAACAGAAAACCTTAATAAAACTAGAACAGAAAAAGGGGAACAACAAGACCTAGGCAAACTCCATAATAATTCTCTCCACCTCTTTCTTAGCCTCAGACACCTTCTTGATGGTCGCATTAAAATTTGAGAGCTCTAGGATCATGTCTAGGTTCTTCTTCTTTTTTTTTGACCGTGTATGCTTGCCTGGAGCTTCATCACCCACATCATCTTTTTCATCTTCAAGCTTCACAGTGGGAGACCTAGCATCCAGCTCAGAATTGATGGTATTGAAGCACTCCATCAAAGAACCCATAAAAAGGCTATTATCTAGCATGTGCTTCTTAAGAGTGTTCTCCAAATTTTCCATTCTATCCCGCAAATCCTTCATGTTTTTCTCATCCTCTTTGTCCTTCCAGACTTTCATCCCCACCAACCCAGTGTCCAAATTCTGCTGAAGAAGATCAACTTTGGCAGAGAGGGAGTGGAAATTAAGATTGAGGCTTTTAATTTCCTGGAAAACCCATTTCATGAGGTGGAATGAATACATCGACATCACCTTCACCATTTGGAGGACACCAAATGAGGATTCAATCTTATCATCCATATCCTCTTTAAGGATTTAAACATTCCTTTCCTACATGTCAACCGTTCTCACAAAGTGAATATTCCTAGAGATGGATGGGTTATTACCCTTCTTAGTAGTTTCCAAAATAGGAATCTCATTATCCTCCTTCCTATCCAACTGCACCTCCTTGACCATTTCAATCATTAGGGAAATAAGAACATCATGATCTTCAAAGCTAGCATAATTTACCAGAACGGGGACCTTCTGGCCACCCACATCCACATCTTTATCCTTGGCTTTAGGGTCATCAAATATTTCCTTAGCTTCATGAGCATACTCTTACTTGTCCTCTTCCTCACCAAAATCACTAACCGAAGCCAACAGGGACTATTTTCTTTCCTCATCAGACTGGGTATGGGTAAAAAATTTATTATCTGCATAACCATCAACACTGTCACCTTCAGAGTATGTTTCCATGCCATCCTTCTTNTCAAATATTTCCTTAGCTTCATGAGCATACTCTTACTTGTCCTCTTCCTCACCAAAATCACTAACCGAAGCCAACAGGGACTATTTTCTTTCCTCATCAGACTGGGTATGGGTAAAAAATTTAGTATCTGCATAACCATCAACACTGTCACCTTCAGAGTATGTTTCCATGCCATCCTTCTTTTCAAATTTTAATTTTTTACCCGCTGTCAACTCCTCTTGACTCTTACCCTCCCTAATTAATTTACCCAAAGCCTTGGCAGAACCAGA
This sequence comes from Thuja plicata, assembly GCA_018584345.1. Classification (NCBI taxonomy): domain Eukaryota; kingdom Viridiplantae; phylum Streptophyta; class Pinopsida; order Cupressales; family Cupressaceae; genus Thuja; species Thuja plicata. Next base: position 611,539 of record MU224753.1, read on the forward strand.
GGCCCTAAGCGAGGGGATAATAGGGATACTAACAACAACTTTATTAATATGTTCTACAATTAAAAGGATAAGGCCCTCATGCAGAATGAGCTTGCTCACTTTCTTCCTATGATCAATTATGCTATGGCGAAGGGATTGTAGAAAAAAATGGGAAAGAAACCCTAACCTTATGTCTGAAATGACAAATAAGCACAAAATGATAGGAGTAAGTATGCTTATACCTACCATCTAGAGTGATATACTCCATGACAGTAGTCATAACCATCGCCCAGATCTCCTTGAAAGTATCTACGTCATAACAGCCACTAGAGTCCTTCACCAGGCACTCAGCCTCCACCTTGTCTTTTGAGAAATGTTGAATGGCCTATTGGGAGGTCATATTGTCTCTACATAACTTCATGCCATTGGTGTTCAACCCATACACCTCCATAATAAGTTCTTCGGTGATTTTCACATCCACTCCCCCAATAGCAATAGTGTCATCCTTCCAGCCCTCAACAAAAGCCATCATGACTTCTTCTTTGAACCCATAAAGGCACTCCATGTATGTGTTGATTCCTCCCTTCCTAAGCTTATCCCAAACTTCAATATTTTTCATCCATTTTTTGCAATTCTTCAGCTCCCTATGGTTAATCCCTCCACCCATAATGCCCTCAAAGAATAGAATCTCAATAGAAATGACAGAGACAATACAAAGATAGAACACAATGACATACTTCAAATTAAAAACAACACAAATATACGCGTGTCTACGCTCAGCTATCTCATGAAAGTTGAGACTTTTTTTAACCCTTATAGCTACTTTAATTAACTTGCATATTTTCATCATAGCTTTCTAAGATATTCCAAATTTTCTCTTTTTCTATGAGTCATATTAAACGCCAACTTGGCCTTCAAATCGATGGTTAAATAATTTCCTCCATGCCAAGTCATGATGTCCTTAGCTCTGATAGGGATGTTGGAACACATCCGCTGTACTATTAGAAATAATAACCTACTTAAAGGAATTAATGATTATCCAAGCCTCCTCTATAATTGCTTTAATAGACCATGATGACTTAGTCACCCCTTTAATACAGTTTAAAATGTTCATAGAGTCACCTTCAATCCACACGTTCGATGATATGTCCTCTTTTATAATATTTAAATTTTTAAGGAGACCCATAGCCTCCACCACATGATTTGTCTAGACGCCAATAGGTAGCAAGATAGTTAGCCATGTCATCCTAAATAATCCCATCACAACTAGTAGGCTGCGGGTTACCCTTCGCTGCATCGTCAAAATTATCTTTGATCCAGCTAGTGTTAGTACTCTCAAATTTTGAAGAAATTTGGAGTGACTACACTTGAAATTTTCTCTAAGTGCAGATTGTTGCCCTAAGGAACTCGTGGAAAAGGCATATTTTGAATGCATGCAGAAAGAGGCCTCTTGATTTTTGTGAGAAACTACTTGGGAGACGTATTCCTCACCTTTCATTTGGCATATACAATGGGTTCCAACTCTCAAATTTCAGTTCTGACTTGTTTTGGAAGTAGCCATTCGGAGGCGCTTATCATAAATCTGCATTTCTGCTAAGTGTCATTTTGCTGTATAATGCCTAGTTTGCTTCTGAATAACTTGCGCCCTATTAAATTTCATGGCCCGCCACTTTGGTATTATTTAGTATACATATCAAAGAACTTATGTTCCAAAGGTCAATCCATTTCGAGTCCGTTTGATTGGATTTTGGATCTCCCAAAGTTGGTTGCTCAGAACTGTTTGCATTTTTGTCCTGCCTAGAAATCTGAGTAGCCCATTTTGACATGTTATA
>MU224753.1:625768-656414 GCA_018584345.1 Thuja plicata
GGATGATAAGTTCATATTGGTCCTAGCAGTATTAACTCTAGCATAAAAACCCAGCTTAACTCTATTCATGGCATTACAGTTCTCCTTAATACTTCTCTCAATCTTCTCAGCTATCACCATTAGAGGAAGGGCAGTGTCTCTAAATACTCTATCATTGTGTTCTCTCAATAGTTTCCAGATAACATGAGGGACAATGGTGTTCCACAACAATCTGTCCATAGGAACCTCAACATTTCTCTATTGCGTGAAGAAATTCTCCATATTATCTGGGAAAAACCAACATATCTTCCAGCATTGCAAAATGATGCACCACACTTCCTAGGAGTACCGACATTCTATGGCCATATGGTAAACTGACTCCTCAACATTCTTACATAGAAAAAATCTGTTAGGTAGAATCATGCCTCTCGTTTGGAGATTATCAATCGTAAAAATCTTGTTTTGCAAAACCAGCCAAAAGAAAATGTTAATTTTGCAAATTAACCTTTTATCCCAAATCTGGGACCAAAAGGGAGGAGGATCTGGCTGCTTCAAAAAAATATCAGAGGCAGAGGCGACAGAAAAGACTCTAGAAGGGAGTATCCCCCAAATGAAATCCTCCTCCATGGTAGATTTCACTCTCCCAATATTCAGATCCAGCATTAGAGGCTTAAGAGAGACATCAATAGCAGAAAGATCAACCCAAGACTAGCACCCCCAGTAATATCTAACCCACAGACTGAATCTCTGTGAGCAAATGTCAATAAAAGGCTGGAGGGAAGTAAATGTTATAATATAATAAAAGATTGAAAAAATAAACAATGGGGTGGGCATCCAGCCATATCAAATTATATAGTTGGATATTTGGTGCCCTGTTATGGTCTATGCCTAGAGATGGATGCATCATATATGGTACCTGTGGTACGTACGAAACCTGCACCTTCATAAATCATTAGATATACTATAAGAATGATATATCGTATTGTCATTTTATAATTTTCTAATCTAGTTTTATGTGAAAAAATATAATACTGTATATTTTAAATACATCTTTATTTCTAAAAAATAAATAATTTAATTTACTTAGAAATTAGTGTTAGTATAAATATCTTAAATACATCTTTGCAAAAATAATATTTATTTATTAATTTTTAAAATTGTTTAATTCATTTTTATTTTAGCCTGATCATCTATTTTTATTTATTTAAAATTAATTTATTTCTTAAAGAATTAATTTATTTTGTTTTATTTGGTTAAGGATTATTTTAATTTAATTCATTGTTTACATTATTTTATCAAATTTTAATTTTTTGAAAAATGTCTCATTGTTATTTTGATATATATTTTTGTAATTGTTGTTTGTTTATTTTGTTTTTAAAAAAAATGTAAAACAAGGCTATATATTGATATGATTCTTTTTAGAAGATTGATTTTGTAGTGTTATAATTTTTTTAAAAATATACGTATATAACTTTCTTTCTTCTATAATACACCCATATAACGCCTCATGCACATGGGAAGTTCTTTAAAAATGAGATGTAATTTGTAAAATAAATCAATTTTTGGAAAGGCCTTCAATCTTAATTACACAGTTGATACAACAGACCACCTAAAAATGCTATGGCATCGATGGAGAATGCCACTCATTAAAACTATACTAAAAAACGTGCCTGAGGAGTAGAATGCAGAACAAGACCTTTAGCTAATTCGGAGGCATTTAGGGCAAAAAATACATGCCAAGACTCTATGAGATCAGTGCATGCCTACAAAAACCATTTCTTTAACCCAAAAGGAGAAAATTCCACCAAAAAATGGTCATCGGGACCATATTTCTAAGTAGCTCCCACTTTACCTTTCCCTTTGCAAGATCCTTGCCCAAACTGGGAAATTGCAGACGACACAGGGGTATTGATATTAGGTGGGGACGCCACTGTTTCTACATTCTCTACATAAGCCAACAGAATTGATAATCTTTCAAACTGCAGAAATACATTTTCCTCCATCCCGTTGGGAAGAATGTCCATGAACTTTGCAATTTCTAGCTTGAGGTGTTGAAGATCATGACCCTCCAATGCCAACTTAAGGATATCATAGAGCTGCACGATCTCCTTTTTATTCTCCAAATGAGTAGAAGGGAAGAGGCCCTCAACCCAGGCCTTAGAGCCCCATAGATGATACCCTCTGATAGCCAAGTGGAGCTCCCCTTCCGTAACAAATTCTGGATTTAGAAGCTTGGAAGCCATTTGTAGGAAAACACTGTAGTCTAGAATCATATCCTACCAATTTGAAATAAAAACTGAGACCACCTGGGAATGGTAGATGTGTCTAGGGGTGTCGGGAAGAAGAATACCGTCACCTATAATGCCCCTAATCGCCTTGATAACATGACCCAGGAGTGGCTTGAACACTACTTTCATCTGCCTGCCCAAGTAGGGGCCTGACATAGGGTGTTCCTAATCTTTAATTTGCAGAGAAATCCTCAGGTTATGCCCTCTGTAATCCATGTTTGCCCTTGCCAAAAGCCTATATTGTTGCTAGCTATAGTAGAGAGATGAAAGAGAGCCGGATACGGAGGCAGAGATAGGGAGATAAAATAGCTCATTACAGCCTTAATCTTCATGATGAGTGAAAATGTAAAGAGGCTCCCGACTTAATGTCACACGCTAGAGATGAGCTAAATCTTTTTTCCCTGCACTCTTATTAATGACATCGATCTCCTTGGGAACTTAGCATTATATTACGTCCTCTCCTTGACACTCTACATTCCAATACCCATACCGAGTGCCACCTCCTTTGCTGACCTCGGATCACTTAAAATAATGCATCAAATCGACAAAACTTAGCCACTCACCCTTATCAAAGATGTCTTGATGTGATAGGAACATGATTCTATCATCCACCCTTTCGTACTGAACACGAGATCCTGTTAATAATACTGACAAAGGACACCTTTACGTACCTTTTGGTGGAGAATAGACATGTGTTACATGCCCTCTCACATACAAAACCACCTAAGGACCCCCGTACATATTGATGACAACATTTCTCCCTTAAAAAGACTGGCAGCTCATCCCATTGTACCTTTACACATTCTAATTCCCATTCCACCTCAGCTCCAACCACCCCCAGAATTGATAACCAAACAGCTAATTTATTGGCTTCCCTATAACAGTGTGAAATTTAAATCTAACTTTTGCTTCATACATTGGGTCTATTCTTTATTTATTATATTCGAATTGTGTTATCATGTTCTTGTAGAGCATTTATTGCTATAATATAGAAAAAAATGGAAGTGCACATGGTTTTTTTAATAAGAAAGGTAATAGTTTAAAATCAATGTCTAACAAATTCACACAAATAGGAACACAAAATAATCAAGGCATGAAATTTATTAAAGGTGTGTATGGGAATTTTCATGAAGGATTGAAAAGAGGATTTAACAAAAAAGGAAGAGGTGGATAGTCCTTCCAAGTGGGAGATCAAAAATAAATTTGATGTGTCTTAGGAGGTAATATTAAGGTCTTAGATTAAGGTTATTTATGACATTAGAATTTCTATTTTTAAGCTATCAAATAATACTCCTTTTGAAATAAACAATGCAACATAGTTCAAGTCACTCTTTGAAGAATTAAAAAATTAAGAATAAAATAATATGAGGTCAAACAATGTAGAAGGTGACTTAATGGTACATATCAATGCAACATCATCAGTTACAATAAAAACTTTATCAACACACTATAGTTTATAGGAGGGCTCCTGATTCCTATAGTAAAAAACAAATAGCATAGATCAATGTAATGAGAAACATGTAAGTGCTACAAATTGGAAGAGGACAAAAAGAAATGAAGAAATCACTACTATTCTTTAAATATTTCAAACATTCTTTTGAGGGAACATATGTTGAGAAGTAATAGGGTTGCACACTTCTTGATTAATAGAAGAGTAAAATAATGTGATTTAATAATTATGTAGTAATGGTGGAAAGAAGGACAATAATCCATTGGGCTCAAGATGACTCAACCACAAAGTGATGTCAATCATCTTTTGTTGTGGGGCACTACAAATATGCAATTGTAAATAAAGAATGTAAGATCTAGGGTCAAACAGGGTGAAAAGGTGACTTTCTACATGCACAATAAGACCAAGAACTAATAGACGGATTATGTCTAAAAAGATCCAATAAATATAGACTATAACTAACCTAAAATCTAAATGTGAAATTGAATTAGAGGAATTGGGGCGTATGGGTCGACCTGCACCCTAAACTAGGGAACCATGCTCAACCCACTCTTGGTAGTTTCAAATCCAACAAATTCAAGATTGTATCTCTCTTCTTGATCTTACTATATCTCTTTTTGCACACCCATTACCTCTTCCTACACACATTAAAAAGGGAAACATTATTTATAAAGGGGTTTTCATATGTCAAACTATAGTTTAGGAATTAACCTTAAATTTTAAAAAAAATGATCTTAAATTGGAAGTGTGTTGATGTGGAGCAAAGGCTAGTTCCGAAAAATAAAATACTTGAACCTTCATTAACCTTCTTAATGTCAAAATACCATACAAATGTTGATGTTTAATTTTAGTTGACTTTCGAATAGGGAGATCATGGATGCCATAAAAAATCCATAGATCTAAAAAAAAATACTCCTTCTCTTCAATTCCTTGGATGATTGATCTCTTTCTCTAAGACTTGAGATGAAAAATTATGGTTGAGAGCTTGAATTAAATTGAGTTTATTGAAAAAAATGATAGAGGATAACTTTCTTATATGCCTCTCCCATATATTTCAGGGTGTTAATATCAAAGCATGTCGACGCGGGTTTAGAATTCACACTCAAATAATTTGATCGTTATGTGATTTCAATTTGGGAAAAAGATCGAGAAGTAGGGTACCCAGGTCATCTTGTTCCCACTCTTGAGATACCTAAGGAACCTCATTCCTGATACTGTAGTCCTAAATTTGGAATTAAGCTCATAATTGGAGAGGACAAGCTAAAATTTTAAATGAATTTGAGGTGGATCAAACATATTAGGCACAAAAGGCTAGGAATCTTGGTAAAGGTCCTAGGTGGGAAATCAATTATATAGGGATGCAATTTATGTTACTATATTTAGCCCCCATAATAGTAGGATAATGAACCTACATTCATACTTTGGATAAAGTAGATCATAGCATTGGAAAAATTTCATCAAGGCAAAATAAAAAAGGATCACTAAGTCCCCAATTGACTTAGGACCTCATCAATCTAAGACCAAGAGAACTAAAACAAAAAATGAAGAGAAAAAGAGAGAAAGAGAGAAATACATGACTGCACTAGCCTACTAAAGTTAACTTACTATGATTCATTAAAAGAGATCAGTGCAAAGAGAGTGCAATAGTCTAGCAAGTTGTACTATGCTAGTTAAATCACCTCAAGGATAACTAGGTAAATTATTATATGCTAGGAAATATTACTAAAAATAAAATATGCAAAGTATAACTAGGAAAAGCATTGTATCCAAGTAAGTTTGCCAAAATAAAGTTATAAAGAAAAAGGCACAACTTGCTAAGTAACCTAAAAAAAATTGACTCCAAAATTTGATTTGTGGCATATGCATAATTTCTAACAAAGAGTAGAGTGTGTTCCCCCATGTTAAATAAATTGTGTATGCACTACCAGTATTAATATCTTTAAGGTAGTATACATGAACCCAAAGGATAAGCATGTTTCCACTGTGATATTCCCAAAGCAAGGACCAAATAAAGGGAAATAGATCACATAAAAAAATAGATCACATAAGGGATCCACTAACTCAAGGGATAATATGCATGTTCGATAACTCATGTCTATCAAGAATAATTGTGTTGAATTGAACTTATCCCCCAAATATAGTGAAACTACGAGGACAATGAAAGAAGAGCACCTATGACCAAAAAGAGTCATTTTAGGTCAACATAGTAGAGACCAAAAAATAATGAATCTTAATGCTTTTCATCATCTGCAGCAAGACAACATGAAGAAATATTTACTACTATAGAAAATTATATATATATATATATATATATATATATATATATATATATATATATTTTACAACATGTTCAATCCCTTTATTACCTTTCACCAATGGAGAAAAAACGTTCATACAAAAAGAGGTAGAACACAAAGACAATAAAAAGTAGCACATCATAGGGGAAGTACATTATGAACAAGAAAACATACAAGAGAATCCACTACACAAGATGAGTTATACAAGCATACCATTTGCCTCCCTATTTTTTAAACATTACTTAGCAAAGGTGTACAACATGCAAGAGGGGGAACATAGGGAATGTTAGAAAGAGATATTGAGAGTTCTAAACAAGGACCATTCTCTAATTATGTCTCACCTTTCTTTTCACAATGATGCTAGGTAAATGCTTTAGAAAATGTTAAAGATAAAATATGATTAATTTCAATAACCTCATACATATCAACAAAATCATTACTATCAACATTATTAGAATTAACAACATTAGCATATATATGAACATATAAACTAATGACAATATCATATTTAATATGATAAGAAAAATTTTCTTTCCTTGAGACTTTATTGTACTAAGANTAGAAAATGTTAAAGATAAAATATGATTAATTTCAATAACCTCATACATATCAACAAAATCATTACTATCAACATTATTAGAATTAACAACATTAGCATATATATGAACATATAAACCAATGACAATATCATATTTAATATGATAAGAAAAATTTTCTTTCCTTGAGACTTTATTGTACTAAGACTTTATTCTCGTCTTGGATTGGTCAAAGCTTGGTGAAATGGGATACAAAAATCATTACGTGTCTTAGGGGAGGAAATGTTTTAGAAAGAAATCTCCCAATTTTGGTCATGGTTTCTAGAGCAACAGTCGTGAGAAGTACAATTATTTTGTTTCATCTTGAAATATGGGAAGGTTTAGGATTAATTAACATGTGATCCTTTTCATCCTTTGTAGGAGGAAGAATGGAAGGAACCTTACTTGATTAATAGATAGAGGATGTTGGATATTTGTATGAGATAGGAGGATAAATTGAAGCATATCTACGATGAATGGAAGGTGTAGAAAGGTGCAACATCCTTAGGTTTTCTAAGGTGAGAAATTATTTCATATTTTAAATTCTGGTGGGATTGGAATTTAATGTCTTCTCAAGGTTTCAAGGGTTGAGGTGTTTGAAGCTAAAATAAGACAAGGCTAAAGGTTTCATGGCTCACTACAATCTTATAAAGATTAATTTTTATTATGATAATTTCACCACTAATCTGAAACTTTAAATGCATATGGATAGTAGAGGGGATGACTTTCATGGAAGCAAGGAAAGGAAGTCCTAGGCTTTGTTGAAACTGATGAAATGTAGAGATAATATAAAATATAACATAAATTCGCTTCTTACCAACTTTGAAAAGAAGGATAATAAAACCCATGGTTGGATAGGTGAGTCATGCACCTTAATCATCACATCAGATCTATCATAAGTAAGTTGATAAATTGTCTTGTGAAAAAACCTTCTTCAATAATAACATTCATGATATACATAGGATTAATAGTAATAAACATGAAATTTTCTCACTAATCTTCATAGTAGTGTAAAGGGGTTCATCAAATGTCTTAATAGTATCCTTAGGATCAAAGGTATTGCAAGGTTCAAGATTAGCCTTAGGTTTGAGTTTATATTGGTCAATATGGGTGACAACATTGCTGGCCGCACCACACATAGTATCAACATTTTAAGTCACAGGGTTGGACTCTTCAATGATATTGGTGGAAGAGGAAGGTAATATATTGGTTGAGTCAACAACTTTGGTAGAATGTGAAAGCAAAAGATCGGTATAAATTAGAAATTTTGGATTTGGGGGTGCAACACATTTATTTTGTTTTTTATTGAAACCCTCAATATTTATAGTATTGGAATCTATGAGTTCTTGGACAATTTTTTTGAATCTACAACACTTTTTAGTACTATGGCTAGGTTGATGGTGATATTAGAAAAAGTATTAAAGATCATACAGATTAAGAAATGATTTAGAAGTATAAAAATATTTGACAAGAGGAAGTTTCAAAATATTGGAATTAATCAACTTCAACATAACATTATGCAAAGATTCAAAAAGAGGTGTAAAATTATTAGATGGCTTGAAAATGGAGAATAAAGGAGCCACACCTAGTGTTGTAGTTGTCGCTTGCGCATCATAATTATTTGATGACTTATTCATTTTGATGAATCCTTTGTTTAATTTTGAGACTTTTGAAATCATTATTGAGTGACATCATTCTTATCAACTAGAGCCACTAGAATGGATGACTCAAACTAGCTCACTTGAAGCTAATAATTATGAAGCAGTACACACAATTAGGTAAAAGAGGTAAACTCATAAAATAATAAATTTTCTGTAATGTATTTTTGAAAGGTGGAAATTAAAATTATTTTAACATCCATATCAGGCAAAGGATAACAAATTTTAGCATGCAAATGTTTAAATCTACCAATAAAATTAGTCACTTTTTTCTTCACACCTTACTTACAATAAATCAAATTAGTCAAAAAAAATTGAGGACCAACGTTATTTTGAAATTTTTGAATGAAATAACTAGCCAAAGTTTTATAAGAGTCAATGAAATAGGCATATAAAGAATAAAACCATTGCAATGTCTTATCTTTGAATGGTATTTCAAACAAATTAGCCATTATTCTATGATGATTTGAGAAATCACTAAAAAAGATTTGAAATGTTTTATCACAAATCATGGGATCATCTTTCCATTGTATGTCTCCAAGGGAGGGATTTCCATGTATTGAGGGATAATGGTGTGGATGATATCTTAGGAAAGTAGGATAGAAATGCCACAAGTTGGAATGATTTCTTTGGATTGGGTCATGGATACGAGTTGTTGTTAAAAAGATTAAACACTTTGGGATAGATTATTTTATTGCTTCGGTATATAGGTTGTTATTTGATATGTCTGATAGTGATGGTTGTGGAACATTGAGTGAAATGGATGCAGAATTGGGATATGAAAGTGAGTCACTGTGGTAAGTAGGCATAAGAGATGGTTTAGAAATACATGAAACATCACAAAGGAGCTATAAAATGATTAAGAATTCCTCAAATACTAACATGTGATGGATTGATATTTCAAATAGATCTATCCATAATAGGTGGAACATAGTAGGCACATTAGGTAATTGACTTGGTATATGAATGCAATTTTCAACATGATTAGTGGTATTAGAGAGATTTCAAGATTTATCACAAATTTTCATAGACACAATATTATCATTTACGATATGAGATATACCACACCACAAATCTACACCATGTTCATTATTTTGAGCTATTTTCCACAACCCTTAAATCAATGGGATTGTCTCACTATTCTTAAATGTTCTTGAACCATTAAATGTTCAAGATTTTCCAAATAATTGAAAAGATTTTCCACTTGATTAGTAGATACTCATGTTAAGGGGTTATCTTTGTCATGGGAAGTATGAGAAGAGTTATTTTCAACAATGTTGGATATTTCATTTGTAGGCATGACTGTTTCACCTAAACTCCCATGGAAGATGATAGTTCAGTCCTACTCTATACCCATAATCCTATTAATTCTTCTCATGGGGATGTTAGATGTAGGCTTTATGGTCATAAAAATCATGCACAAATATATAGAAGAAGGAAGTTTTTAAACAATAGAAATTATAAAAAAATGACCATTTAAATATTGCATAAAATAAAGTAAAACTAAATCTTTAAATGCATTAAATATAATAAGTAAGAATGTAAATCATACAGATCAAATCTAGACATAAAATTCAAAATTATAAGATATCTAAGATGCATTAAAGGTTTGCCAAAATGTAATGGTGGAAAAAGGGATAAATAGGTTCCACAAGTTCATGCATGCAAGCACAAAATCTAATTTACTCTAATCCCAGTTTATTAGAAGGATAAAGATCTAATAAGCTCAAGATGGCTAAATAAAAAAGTGTATTTAGTGGTTCATCATTATGAGGGAGTATGAATATGCAATTGTAAATGAATAATGTAAGATCTAGAACCAAATAGGATAGAAAGGTGACTTTTTGCATGCACAAGAAGAGAAAGAACTGAGAGATAGATTTCAAAAGAAGATATGACAAATAAAAATTTAAATTAACCTATGGTTTGAGTATTAGACTAAAAAAAGGGACAATAGAACCCAAGTCAACCTACCCCCTGTACTGGGGTACCCCACTCAACTTGTTCTTAGCAGTTTCAAATATGAAAAATTGCATATTATAGCTCTCCTTTTGATCTATCCATACTTTTTTTTATGCATGTGTCACATGCTCCTACACACTAAAAGAAATGAAAATGTTGTGTAGAATTGAGTTTTCCTATGTCATTTTAAGACACAATTTAGGAATTAACCTTGAATTCGAAATATATTGGACTTGAATTGAAAGTGTGTTCATGTACAACAAATGCTAGATCCAAATGATGGAATGCTTATACCTTCATAAACCTTCTTAATATTGAAATGTTCATGAAGATGCAGATGCTAAATTTTATTTGACTTTAAGAGAGGAAGACCATAGATGCCATCATAAATGCATAGACCTACAAATTATTCATTATCTTCAATGCCCTAGATGCTTGATATATTGCTCAAGGACTTGAGATGATAAATTATAGTTGAGAGATTTAATTGGATTAATTTGATTGTTTTTCTTGAAAAATGAGGGTGATAGCTTTCTTATGTAACTTTTCCAAATATTTTTGGGTGTTAAAACTCAAAGCATGCTAGTGCATGTTTAAAATTCCCTCTCAAACAAGTTGACCATTAAGAGATTTCAATTTTGGACAAAACATTGGGGAGTGGTGTACCTAGGTCAAGCCTCTCTCAAGAAAAAGGCACCTAAGGATCTCTGCTCCCTTTAATATGGTCTCAAATCGGGACATGTGTGTGTGATTTTTGTACCTATTAAGAGAGACACAAAACTTTAATAGATCATTGCATTAGTGAAAACAAGGGGTTAGCAAGCATAACAATCACCAAAATTGATCTATTGCTTCCTATCTAGGAGGAGTATGAACAATGACATAATAGCCCTCATATTATGCATATTCCAGTGACATATACAACCTAAGAATGGAAGAATCAAATGAAAAGTAATCTAAATGATTGAGAAAGATGCATTCTAGCTCTAGAAATGAAGATTATAGAAATACAAGCAAGAAAGAAGCTAAAATGCAATACGAAAGTCCTACAATATGAGAAAGCATGGGTTTTCTCCTTCAATCCTTTAAATGTGGGCAGCATACGAATGCTTTCAACTCTTCAAAATTAGGAGCATTACAAAAATACAATAAAAGACTCTAAAGTTAAGGGCCTTTTGAGCTCAAAATCCATCATATTTAAAGAAGAAATGGAGGAAGGGAAGAAGACTCTAGAAGGGATGACATTAATGAGGGAGTAAGACTCATTAATGAGGAGTTTGGAAGAGAATGTGTAAGAGCTATTAATGCTTCATTTATGAAAGAATTAATGAGGTATGGGTGAGGGTTTAAGGTCAAGCTTGATAACTTTGACTTTAGTGGGAGGGTTGAATTCCTAATCATAGATTTAGGAATGTGACAATCTTAAGGATAGCTTAGGATTAGGATTAAGGGTTAAGGTGGGTGATTAAGGATATAGAGATGGGAGGAGAGAGAATGACTGGAGGGGGGATTAGCTAATTAGGGTTATTTAGATAATTAAGAAGAATTAGCTTGTGAGAAGGGGTTGGGATGAGTTTGAACTCATGGTTTGGCATTTTGAGATTGGTTAGGTTAGAGGGAATATTAATGAAAAGAATTTTTGTAATAACATATTCACTCAATAATAGGGATTTTAATTAATTATTTAAGCTTTTTATTACTTTGTAATAACTAATTAGGACTATAGTCAAATTGAATACATTAGGCTAGGGGATTGATTTTGCAAGTGATGAGGTATAGTTAGGATTTCATTAATTCCTTTTAAATTAATTACCTTAGCCAGGTATTGATTTGAATTTATTGAATTGAGTTGATTTGATTGGATTAGATAAAGTGATTAATGTAAATTAGTGATTAGATCACTTCGGAGATTAAATCTAATTTGAATGAATCATGCCAGCCGATTGAAGAGTTGTCTTGACATAATTGGGGGTATGATCACACTTAGGGAAAATAGAGTCTATGGTCAGAGAAGACCAAATCTAGGTGGTTACATTTTCCCCTCTTTGAATTGATGTGTGAGTAGCATATTGATTCAAGGAAAAAAAAAAATTATGTTCGACTTCAGAAAGATTGAGAAATTCACTCATGATCGAACGAAATTCCTAATGAGATCAGTATCGTACTTGATTGAACTAAACTGATAGAATTGACTTTGAACTTGGTTTTTGTACAAAGGTCACTAAAATATCTTAAAGATACCAATTCTGAACATGGTCATCATCCAAAGATTGATAATACTGATTCCAAACTTGGTTGTCATCCAAAAGTTAGTGTGAAGCTGCTAGGAGCTTAGTAAGAATATTTTTAAAATGAGGAAACACAAGATATCTAGCTTATGAGAACCAAATATTTCTATCCAACAGTCCTGACTTAGTCGAGAAAACTATCATTCCCCTAGTTTGTTTGATAACAAAGTTGTTTTAATGTTGTTTCAAGAAAAAATTGATTGATAATAGTGTGATCATACCCCCTCAGGAACGAAATCGAAGGAAAGAATAAAATCCCTCTATTAAAATGATGTATCACTTGCAGTGATCGGGTAGGGGAATGAAAGAATAGATTAGAAGAAGTGAATAAATGAAGGTATGTTTAAGAGTAAACACATGAGTACCAATTTAATTACATTTTAAAATGTGAGTTTGGTTTTGTTCCCGATTGATCAAATATTTCGGGAAGCATGGGTATGCAAATATCTTGGATTTCAGATGAATAAAAAATAGAAAGGAGTTTGAGCTCAAATCCTTATGTTGTTCTTTCAAAATGAATCATGCAATCTCTAAATGCATCTATATGCAGAATCTTAGGACTGTCACTGATTCGCATATATTGTAGCATTTTATCATCATTAGGCACTTTTCAGAATGGATACCACCTGATAGTACAATAATCACTAATACCCACTGATATTATGAGAGTATGAATACTATATTTTTTTGGATCTAATATTGAAAATAGACTTAGGCATCAAGGCATAGAAGCCATGATAACAAAATAGTCACCTTCCTTTTATTATATCAGAGTCTGTGTAAGGCAAGATATTGGACTCATAATGACCTTGAAAATTCATATCCTTGGGTACATTATGCTTCGTATACCTTAGTGAGAATCTGAGTCTAGAAAATAGACAAGGAAATTTTTCAAACCTCACCTTAGTTTATACATAACAAAGATCGAGATATATGCAGTTATCTAGTCATTGTGGCAGCTCTTACCATAAACATCCAAGTAAGGTGAAATGTATAGGATCATTTTGAACAATCACCATATGCAGAAAACCAAGTAAATGTTATGCCCCCATCCTTGCTAGTCTTTGTCTTTGTGCAGACGTCATGGAGTAACTCGGAAGACATAACAACTATCAATTGTGAATCAATCAAATAAAATTTGTACCTGTTTAGATGCCCCCAGTGAAAACATCATGGTTACATAAAAGAGTCATAATCAAACCAAGATCAAATTGTGTTTAGGTAGTATTGAGAAATACTATTGATTCATTTTTCAAGCGCAATATAGATTCATCAATCAAAAAGCTAAATTCAAGAAAATATGTGTTCCATGTGTGTGTATAATATTGTTCCTGTTTGCAATCCAATGTAAGTCTTAGGAACACTGTTCATGTTAGTGTAATATTCATGCCAGATAGGTGTTTCGAAAAGATACACCCATGTTTCATGAAAGTGATATTTTGGTGCTAGTATCGAGAAACATCGTGCCATAAGATAAAACCTCCTTGGATGACCCAACAAATGCAACCTAACATGTTTAGAAAAAGATGTCCCCAGTGTAGAATGACTTGATCCTAAGATATAAATGTAGACAAATCCCAAGCGAGGATAAGATATTGGTAAGGAAACAAATTCAGTCCAATAGCATAGGTGTAATCGTGAAGGCTTAGTATCAGCAATGCATTGATAGATACAAGTGACACCCATTTTCCAGTGTGTAGAAGATTCATAAAAGACTACCAATTCTCAAGCATGATCTCATTTGTGTGCCCCCAATTTATAGAAAGATGTAGGGTGTTATAGATGGATTGATAGATCACAAGTGGATCAACAAAAGTGGAGGAAGTGGGTGAATGTCACCCTCAAGGAAAGTCTCCTCAAGATTACCCAAGCTAGGGAAAAATAATATAACAATGTAGGCTCATATAACAGTGCTAAATGCCAAATAGGATAATGACCTAATGTCATGAAAAGTATGTAGGATATCATGTAGTCCCAAAAGAGTGGACATGTCAAGAGAGTTATTTAGAACTTGTTTTTCATTTTATTTTGTTCTTCCTTTTGATGAAGACCAAGGGGTAAACTAATAGGATAGCACAATCAAGATAATGGATGATGTAGGATTAGTGCAAGGGCAATGAATTTGGATTTGGGATAAGCAAGATCATGATTGTGAGCAATGTACAAGATAAAGTAAGTAAGATATACAATTTGTTCATGAATAGGCCCAACTTTGTCAAGATCACCAAATGGAAAATGGATGAAAGATATGAGGGATATCATGTCATGGAAGGAACTTGCACCCAAGTGAAGAGTGCAAGTAGGAGGACTTACGTGTAACGCCTATTTGCCAGGTTTTTGTCATGGTACTTATCCAAGGCACCACAAGAAGTGGTTTCCACCATAGGATGAATCTTTTTCTCTTTACTTTTGCTATCAAGGCGCTTGTTTACCAGGTTTTCACCGAGGCACTTTTTTATTTTTTTATTTTTTTTGCAATCTCTCTATTTTTATTTTTTATTTTTCAAATTTTAAGGAATAACTTATGCATCATTCTCTTTGGATAGTGATCTTTTGAAAGATATGCTATGATAGGCCAAGAACACTGAAAGTATTCTCAAGGATGTTGATAGGGCGATAAAATGGAAGATAAGGAAGATGGAAGCCAAGATTTTATGCAATGGACTGGATGAGAGAAAAAGAAGGAATGTAAGGACCCAATATGGAAGGATAGTAGGTGAAAAGATCAACATCATCACACCATTTGAAGTGTAGTGTACGGATTGAGTTTTTGATGTATGAATGGATAAGGATCTTGGTACACAAGGACCCAAGATGGAGGAAGTATTTAAGGTAATGGATTTTGGGACATGAGGACCCAAAATAGAGTTAGAAGATGGATAATGTGTGAAAGAAGATGAAGTGGAAGCCTTTGGAAGCTTGGATGCCAATTCTAATTTTTCCTTGTTGTCCAAGCCTTTTAAGAGAGACTTGGGAATCCACATAACTTTTGATTTTCCTTTTCTTTTGGATGATTTAGAATGTAATTATTCCATGATGGATTTAGGAACCCATATTTTATTTGATATTATTATTTGCTTAGTGTTGGAACATACTTCTGCCATGATGGATTTAGGAAGCCATTTTTTTTTTAATATTATGTTCTTCTCCATGGATTTTTGTGGTCTCTTGAATGCTTCTTTTTTATTTGTATTCACATGTCGATTAGATTGGATATAGTGACCTTCATATGTAAGTGGATTCTTTAAATTTTGATTTCTTTGTTTGACATCCAAATTGCTTCCAAAATACTTGGGATGTGTGGATGAATAAGACCGATATGGATGGTTCATATAGATGTGTTGATATGGAGGTTTCAAAGATGCATGTTTCTATTGATCTTGATAGGAGATAGGGTAAGTGGATGGCGGGATATATGGACCCAATATACATGGAAGGTTTGAAGCTTTCCTCTTTTGAACATATGGACCAAGGATATATTTGGAAGATGGAGAAGGATTATTCTTGTGTACAAATGGAGGAATATAAGGTGTGAAATGAGTATCAACATCTTTAGAGTGAGCTTCCCAGCCAAGGATCTTTTGTTTCAAATTCATCTTTATAGCCATAGGCTCATGTGTAACTTTGATAGGAGACATTTTAACTGGAACCGTTGATGCTTGAGGCAACTTATTTTCATGTAAGGGATTTGGAGGAATAATGGTTTCTTGAGGTGGATATGGAGGTTTATATGAAAGATATGATGGAACATGTTGATCTTGACAAGGGTCTTTGTATAATGCAAGAAGAGTACCTTTCTCTTGATTTTCACTAGAATTTTTAGAAGTATTAAGATCTTGCTTTGGAGATGGAGGGCTATGTATCTCTTGAGATGGAGGAATATCTTTTTGAAGGAAATAAAAAGATACGAGGGGATCATATTCAGATTGTAGGGATATGGGATCTTCGTCAAATGTTGGAGGGGATAGGATAATGTCTTGATCTTGATCATTAGTAAGACTTGTTTTTTGGTTCTTTTTATTATCCTATTGACATGGATCCAGAGTTCAAGTGGATCTACATTTACAAGGGATAGAGCATTTAGTCCTTTGAGACGATCTTATACAACAATGATGGTAGATATTCTTGAAAACAATCTCATCAAATTGCCTCAAACCACCTCATGTAGAATGTCATCTGTGAGTACCTATTGTGCCTATCATCAAAATAATGAGCATAAAACTTCACATTGCATGGAGTTAAAACATAAAATCCAAGATCTAATTGATGATGCGGTAATCAAAGTTGACGATACTAATGAATTATCAAATGAAGATACCAATCCCAAGCATGATCAAAATCATGACCCTATGTCTAGAAATGAGCGACATGCTACTTGTACCATTATTCCTACATCTAAAAAAGCTTCAAGGATATCCAAATATCCTCCATCCCACAAATATCCTAATTCTTTTCATGATAACTATGTCTAACCTCAATGGATACCTTTAAAAGAAATCCAAGCTAATCTATATCTTGCAGAAAGTACATTCCATGCTCCTAAGATCAAAGACTCTAAGCTTTCATGTACTTCAAGGACTATTTTGGATAATTCCCCAGTAATCCTTCAAGAATCCCTCATGAAGATTAAAACTCATATCTTTTCCTTTGAAAGAGATGTTGGATTCAAGATTATGAGGATGTTGATTAAAGATAGGATCGACATGATCCTGTGAAATAATCTCTTGATCAAAGTTAGGATTACCATGAATAGGTTTCTCCTTTTTTGAAGAATGTGAAGACATGTGTGTCTCATTGTCACAGAAAAGAGGATATATTGATCTTAGTGAAGACCCACTTGATGAGGTATCCTTTTCTTCCTTTAAGTCTTGAATTTCAGATTTCAAAGCTTGCATTTTCTTAGATAGGGTCTTAATGAGAATTTCTTCCTCCTTGTTGTTAAGACCATAGGGTCTATCCCATGTGTTTTCAGTCATCATAAGATTGTCTTGATCAAAGTCTCAGAATGGTGCCAAAAGGATTTCTGATTGTCCCCAAATGTGTGAGTTTGGGTTTGATGTTTCATAGTGATTGATTCCAGCATCAGAGGGTTAGAATGCACTGATAATGAGCTGGGAACCAATGAGATATGATTGTTTGAAGTAAGTGACTCCAACGTCAAAGGGTGTGAGAGTGCCTTGATAGTGAGTTGGGAATAAATTTTTTTTAGTTGAGTGTAAAGACCATATGATTCGGGACCAATTATAAATATCCAAAAGGACATGCAAGGTAGACTTATAAGCAAGTTGTGAAATAGTGACAGATGGATGAGTAAAAGCAACAGGACCAGACTGAAAAGCCAAAAGGGTATCCAAAAGTACTGAATTCTCTAAGATAAAACTATGAAAGTGTCCACTGTCCTAGATGTGACACTCTGAATGCAGGGTTTTCTTAACCAGATGTGAGATTTCTCCCTAGATATGATGTAAGACTATCTTGAATTTTGTGCAAATTTGTCTGATAAAAGGGTGTGTTTGTATCTTTCCAGTGAGTAAAAATATCGAATGTAGCCAAAGGATTGAATTTTGTTTCTTGTTTGAAGGTGTTATCTTTTTGATCATTTTCAGTCACATCAAGCATTGTTGCATTATTAAAGGGTGAAAAAACACATCCTTATGCTCTATTTTCTAAGTAGAGGATGAAAATCCTTGCTTGTTGACTTAGGTACACACTAAAATGCTAATCAGAATACAACCATCATCAAGCACGCAATTGCACTAGTCATGATGTTGTATTAGCCGAATCCAAACTCAATTTAGGGCACGATATGATGAGTGTCTTGGGGCAAATACTTTTTTCCTTGCACAAGGATTATCACCCTTTCAGGGATGAATCAGGTAGTTTGTCTATAAAGTCTGTTGTTTATGATGGGGCAATCCATTTGAAACCATCTTCCATAGAATTGCACAAGGAAAAAATGAGGTGTATAGCCCTATGAGTACTTGAATATGTGTAGTCTTGCAAGCAAGATTCAAGCGGCTTCGCTCTACACATACCCAAGCATGTTCAATGAATGATGTCAAAATTCCAAGAACAAAATTGACTCCCTCTTCCGAGGCTTTGGCCTATGAGGAAGAAATTATTTATAGTGAGTTGGAAGGGTTGGCGTAAAACTTGTCCTCACTTGGGTCATTCTTGGGATATTTTTTCCTCAATAGACAGACCCTCTATTGTTAAATAAGCATACAAAGGATTGGCGAGCTTAGGATTTCTATATTTTTTATTCTTCAAAAGAAGAAGAGCATTCTCTCCTAGTCCATGTCATTTTCTCCCAAAACATGCAAATAAATGTTCATTCCTTCAAGCTATGTTGAGATTGATTTAGATATTCCTAAGTTTAATGAAAATAGAAGTACTTGAAAGAAAATTTTGATTGTTCAATTGACCATAGTTCTTTAGTGCTTTTCTTGTTCAATTACTAATCCAAATTGAATTAAATGATTGAACTTGTTCATTGAGCCACAAAATTTTAATTCTTTGATTGTTCAGTTACTATCCCAAAATTAGACGATGAGGTTTGCTTTGTTCAATTACTCTAAATTCCTTTCAAATCATAAATTGATTTTTGAGTTTCTAATTTTCCTTAATAAGGAAAAGAGCATATTCCTCTGGTCAATTTAGTATGAGATTGGAAAATTTATTTTAGTTTTGAAAGCATAAAAAAATAATAGGAGTCAAGATGAGGGATTGGCAACCTGTAAAACCACAAGTCATTATCCTTTTTTTCACTCTTTTAGCTCTGACAAAAATCTCCAAACATAAGTTAGGCTTCTTAAAAAAGGATCACAATCACGAAACAACCAAGTTAGCAAGTTAGAAATCAAATTTGTCAATGACAGAACTCTGTATTTTTGCCCTCTAGACGCCAGATGATAATTCAAAGACCTAAAATGATAAAAATAGACAACGATAAAATTGACCTGAAATGATACTTTTTACTCCAAACGATAAGCCTTTTATGCGAAACGATAACACGTACCAAAAATTAAAAAATAAGCTACCAAAAATGATTTTAAGGCCAAATTTTACCTTCCAGAAATGCAGTGCCAGACAATATTAAAAATCCCAGAAATGATAAAATATATACCGCAGACGATAACTTGCTCCCGAAAATGATAAAAGATTGACCGGAAATGATAAGTTACTCCCGAAAATGATAAACTACCCGCAAATTTTGAAAATATTGAGGGTCGAGAGAAGAATTTTGTAAAATTTTGAGCAATCTTGCCCCACAGTGGGCACCAGAGATGTGTGTGTGATTTTTGTACCTTTTAAGTGAGACACAACACTTTAATAGATCATTGCATTAGTGAAAAAAAGGGTTAGCAAGCATAGCAATCACCAAAATTGATCTATTGCTTCCTATCTAGGAGGAGTATGAAAAATGACATAATAGCCCTCAGATTATGCGTATTCCCATGACATATACAACCTAAGAATGGAAGATTCAAATGAAAATTAATCTAAATGATTTAGAAACATGCATTCTAGCTCTAGAAATGAAGATTATAGCAATACAAGCAAGAAAGAAGCTAAAATACAATATGAAAGTCCTAAAATATGAGCAAGAATGGGTTTGCTCCTTCAATCCTCCAAATATGGGTAGCATAAGAATGCTTTCAACTCTTCAAAATTAGGAGCATTATAACAATACAATAAAAGACTGTAAAGTTAAGGGCCATTTGACCTCAAAATCTAGCCTATTTATAGAAGAAATGGAGGAAGGCAAGAAGACTCTAGAAGGGATGCCATTAATGACGGTGTAAGACTCATTAATGAGGAGTGTGGAAGAGAATGTGTAAGATCTATTAATGCTTCATTTATGAAAGCATTAATGGGGTATGGGTGAGGGTTTAAGAAGCATGGGTGAGGGTTTAAGGTCAAGCTTGATAACTTTGACTTTAGGGGGAGAGTTGAATTCCTAATCATAGATTTAGGAATGTGACAAGCTTAAGGATAGAATAGGATTAGGATTAAGGTAAGGCATGTGATTAAGGAGATAGATATTGGAGGAGAGAGAATGAGTGGAGGGGGGATTAGCTAATTAGGGTTATTTAGCTAATTAAGAAGAATTAGCATGTGAGAAGGGGTTGGGATGAGTTTGAATTCATGGTTTGGCATTTTGAGATTGGTTAGGTTAGAGGGAATATTAATGAAAAGAATTATTGTAATAACATATTCACTCAATAATAGGGATTTTAATTAATCATTTAAGCTTTTGATTGCTTGGTAATAACTAATTAGGACTACAACCAAATTGAGTCAATTAGGGTAGGGGATTGATTTTGCAAGTGATGAGGTATAATTAGGATTTCATTAATTCCTTTTAAATTAATTACCTTAGCCAAGTATTGATTTGAATTGATTTGATTGGATTGGCTAAATTGATTAATGTAAATTAGTGATTAGATCACTTAGGAGATTAAATCTGATTTGAATGAATTATGCCATTTGATTGAAGAGTTGTCTGGACATAATTGGGGGTATGATCACACTTATGGAAAATAGGGTCTATGGTCAGAGCAGACCAAATCCAGGTGGTTATAGGACTTGGGGTCCTAATTGGAGAGGAGAAACTAGAATTATAATCAAAATTGAGTTGCATTAAGCATGTTGTGCATACAAGGCTAAAACCACTAAAATAGGACCTATGTGGCCAAAAAATTGCATAGGGATGTAATATAGGATGCTACACATATCAAATAAAGTAGATGTGTGAGGAAATATCTCAACGATCCTACATGTTGACAAATGAAAGGATAGTACTATGGAGCCCAAAATGTACGAGAACTTATTATTTTGGCTATTTTATAATAGTATATTTGAAGAGAACAAAATTTGAAGCAATATAACATGATATATTTTCAAATATTGTAACTAATGTTGGTGGTATTGAAAAAAAAAAAAGAAAGATGATTAAGATATGGATGATGGATAGATTTTTTCCTACAAAAAGTAGTGCAATGTAGATTTGAAGAGGAGGATTTACTGCACGAACTCTATAATTTTTCCTAATAATGGTTTTAGCAATATAGAGGGTAATAATAGACACAATTGGATTGAGAAAGCTCAAAAGAGGGAATGCACATGATGAAAAAAATAACTGAAGACCTACTAACCAGTATAACATTGACATTTTAAATAGGAAAATATGAGAAGTAATTATGGCCAACTTATTCAAAGATCATTGAAATGTAAAAGAAATGGGGGATCTCCAATTGTGATAGGAGAGGACTAAATATGATAATGAAGGTATTTTTAATACAGTGCTAAAAAATAATGGTACAATTAGAGAATAATTTTTATATATAGTTTATATTTTTAATTGTCAAAATATCAATCACTATAGATCATATATGCAATCATTACATAGTTAAAAAAATATTGAAATAATGAAGTTTCTTTTTGAGATCAAAAGAATTATAACTAAGGGAAATTTATTATAAACAAATTAAAGTAAATAGTGTAGATAAACATACAAAATAAATAGTTGTGAAATAAAAAAAATAAGGAAAATAATTTAAATAAAATGATCATACATATCTCTACCTTGAATAGGCACCTCTATAATCATTTACATTTAATTTTGTAATAAAAAATATTCTAGTAGAATCTATAATAAATTTATTTAATATGTCAATTTGGTCTCTACCATTAGTTAAAAATAAGTAATGGTTACACATTTACATAACCACAATTTTTTTTTTTTTTAAGATAAGTAAAAGGATGTAACCTCTAACACTGTGTCATAAATCTACATTTTAATTGTATAAATATGAAGAATTTAGTAAATGTGATGTAGGATCATCTTTAAATCTTGGCAATATTGCATCAACCAAAAATATTTCCTTTTCAATTTGGTTGTTGTTTTATTCCAGTTGGGCAATTTTGGTGTTTTAGGTGGCGGTCACTCCAATTGGCTCATTATTTGATGCGATCTAATGGATTTTTCTAGACATCTTGGAGAATATTTTTCTATGATCACATCATGTTTTGTTTTGTTTTGGAGAATATATATTAAGACTGGCCTGGTCTTATTCAGTTCTTTAGTTTCTTGGTTGGTCTGGTATTTTTGGTTATGGTCGATCTATGGTTATCTTTTTGCGTTGTGGCCGCTATAGTGTGTTTGTGGCTTCATGCTTAACCTTATCATATGATCACACTTAATTTGGATTCATCGTGTGTGAGATTTTGTAGATTCTTTGAATGATTGTACTGTTCTTCATTTTCTTGGTCATTCATTATGTTTTATGATCAATTATGATCTTCTGATAGGAATCTCCATGTGCAATCGTGCCAGCTTAGTAATACGTATGAGGTTGACCTTATTGTAGGATTGCATCTATTAATTCTTGCATTGGGGGTTGTTCCTAATTTTTTTGGGTCCTGGCATATTTATTGTAACACATTTTCTTTTTCTAAGAGGATGTGATCTTTTCTGGCCAACTTGTCATTTGCAGTCTTATATATATTTTTAGTCTTGTAGTATGGACCTGTTTTTCTGATTGTAACCAAGGATGTGTGCCTTAGACTGTAATGTGGTATGTAATATGTATATCTGACACAAGGAGGGGTTGATAATGGGGCCTAAGGCTCACCCAAGTACCAAACCACCTTGCAGAACCAATGTGGAAGCCAAGAAACATAGTGAGAGAAGAAATAATAGAGATCCTTTATATTAACATGATCAAATTCATTACATGTTGGGTTGTAAGGCCTTCCCAGTTTCATCCATATATTCAATGAATTACAGAATAGTATTCATACAATAGAGATCACAGACCTTCGATCTCAATATCTAAACATTTGCTTTCTTGCTCTAAGCTTGATTGCTTAAACTAAGAACATATAAAGAAATATATACAAGAGACCAACAAGAGAGGTCAGTGCTCAAATCCATAAGTGAGACCCAGATTTAGGTCCACACATATCCCAATGAGAGACCCCAAATCACTTAAGCCATCATAAATAACTAAAGAAGTCAGCCACTAGATTTAACTCAAAAAAATAAGCATCACGGGGAAAGCATGACCGAGCAACAGAGAGAATTGGGAAAAGAACACCCCAAGAAATAGTAAACAGAACCCAAGGGTCAGAAGAGAAATCTGAGAAATAGGAAAATAACAAGCATGCCCGAGCAAGAGACCAGAGCGTCAGAACTAAGCATTATCGAGCGATAGAAACAAGCATACCCAAGAAACAAAACCTCAGCATCAGACAAGATTTACCAAGAAACAG
Organism: Thuja plicata; assembly: GCA_018584345.1. NCBI lineage: Eukaryota > Viridiplantae > Streptophyta > Pinopsida > Cupressales > Cupressaceae > Thuja > Thuja plicata. The sequence continues at coordinate 649,543 of MU224753.1, forward strand.
AGCCTGAGGAACAAAGTATTTCCTGAGCAGCTTCTAAATAAAAAAACAAAAATATTTTTCGTTGAGCAGGATTGCCAATGACCCAAGATGCTCCTACATCAGACACCTAGGGTTACAAGAAATTATTCTCCGAATCATGTGTCAGGTCTTACCTAAAATGAATCCAAATTAGATTGAGAAATACAAGATGAGTCCTCAATCAGTCTGTTCTTGGATTTTAATTGATATTCCATGTATTCTTTTCATCTTGTACTTCTGACAGTTCTCTATTTCAAAATATTCTCAACTTCTTCTATCTACTTCTTTGGATAATCACCTGGTACTATCATTTCTTCATCAGGTTCATGATATTCATATTGGTCTGAAATATTGAATATAGGTGATATATCCATGTGATCAGGTAATTCAAATTCATAAGCATTTCCACTATCAAACCTTATCAGTATTTTGCAAGGACCAAATTTATTAATCTTCAATTTTCCATATGTTCCGATAGGAAGTCTAACTGTCTTCAAATGAACCATTACTACATCACCAACTTCAAATGTTTTTTCTTCTTGATCTATCTACACTATCTTTGTACTTCTGATTACTTTTTCCCAGCTTATGTTTTACATCTTCATGCAATGTCTTCATGAAGTCAGAAAATTCTTCTGCTTCAACACTTCTTTTCTCTTCTCGAACAATATCTCTCAAATCTGATATATGTATCGGTTGTGTGCCATGAACAATCTCAAAAGGTGTCTTTCAAGTACTTCTATTTACTAAACTATTGTATGTAAATTTATCTTTTGCGAGCATCAAATCCCAATTACTTGGTGTGTCTCCATCTAGGCATATTAACAAATTACCCAAACTTCGGTTTACAACCTCTATTTACCCATCATCCTATGGATGAAATGTAGAACTAAACTTCAACTTAGTATCCATCTTCTCCCAAAGTGTTCTCCAAAAATAGCTAACAAACTTACTGTCTCAGTTAGAGATGATACTCCTTGGTAATCCATGCAATCTGACAATCTCCTTAAAGAAAAGATCTTCTATATGTACTGCATCTGATGTTTTCTTTCATGGTATGAAAAGTGTCATCTTAGAAAATCTATACATAACAACAAATATGGAATCGTTACCTCTTGTTGTCCTAGGTAAGAAAAGAAAAAAATCCATTCTAATATCACTCCAAGGTTTCTCAAGAATAGTAATAGGTGTATACAAACTAGTGTTCTAACTCACTCCCTTTGCAACTTGACAAACTCCACAACTTCTTACAAAATTTTAAACATCCTTATACAACTGAGGCCAAAAATACCTCTCCTTCAGCAAACTCAATGTTTTATCAATATCAAAGTGTCCATCCAATCAACTTCTATGTTTCTCCTCTATCAAATTAGTTATCATTGAAACTCTTGGTATGCACAACTGAATACCTTTGAACAACATATCTTCCTGAATGAAATAATCTTCATACTTAGTTGATTGATTTGAATTAGGTTCTCTGCACACTCTCCACTACTTTGAAAAATCAGGATCACTTCCATACAAATTATTCATGTCATCAAAACCAAGAACCTCAATTCTCATTTCAGTCAACAAAGATCTTCTTCTACTCAATGCATCAACAAATCTATTAGAAAATCCACTCTTATGCTTAATCAAAATTGTGAAACTCTACAAATACTCAACTCATTTCATGTCTCTAATTCAACTTATTTTGACTACCCAAATACTGTAAAGCCTTATGATAAATATACAACACAAATTCATTTGGCATCAAATAATGTCTCCATTTCTTCATAGCTTGCACAATAGCATAGAACTCTTGATCATATACATAATATTTCCTCTTTGCATCATTCAAATTTTCACTAAAGAAAACAATAGGTTTACCTTCTTGAATCAATACAGCTCCAATTGCACTTCCACTTGCATCACATTCAACTTGAAATACCTTATTGAAATCAGGTAATGCTAACACAGGTAATTCAAAAAAAATTAACTTCAAAGATTCAAAAATCTTATCAGCTCCATGTGTCCATTTAAATTATCTTTTCTCTCCTCTTATTGTTTTAGTCATAGCATTACAAATAGGACTGAAGTTTCTGATAGTCTTCCAATAAAAACTTTCCAATCCATGAAATGATCTTACCTCAGTGATATTTTCAGGTATAGGTCAACTCAATATAGCTTCAACCTTTTCTGGATCCATCTTCAAACCATCAGCTGAAATCACAAAACCCAAATACACAAGCTCTTATTTCATGAAGGAACACTTTTTCTGATTTATCAACAACTTTTCCTCTTTCAACCTCTACAATACTTGCCTTATATGCATCAAATGCTCTTCTCTATTCTTACTGAATATCAGAATATCATCCAAGTATACAATCACACATTTGTTCAAGAATTTATTCAAAACTTCATTCATTAACCTCATAAAAGTACTCGGTGTATTAGTTAAACTAAAATGCATAACCAACCACTCATACAAACCTTATTTTGTCTTGAAAGAAGTCTTCCATTCATCACCTTCTCTGATTCTAATCTGATGATATCCACTTTTTAAATCAATTTTGGTAAAATATTTTGCTCCACTCAAACAATCCATTATGTCATCCATTCTTGGTATAGGAAACCTATACTTCACTATAATATTATTAATTTCTCTGGAATCAGTACACACTTTCCATTCTCTATTCTTTTTAGGTGCCAATATAGAAAGTACTGCATATGGAATCAAACTCTCTCGGATCAAACCTTTGTTCAACAATTCATGAACTTGTCGATTAAGCTCTTCATTTTTGATAGGTGTTAACTGATGTGGTGCTTTTTTTTAAAAACTAGATCTAAGAATCAAATCCATACAAAGACTGATATCTCTCATTGGTGGCAAACCCTCAGGTACATTATCTAAAATTATCTCCTTGTACTCAGTGAGTAATTTTTTGACTTCTACATGAGTGTCATCTTCTATATTATTACTTGGTTTGTTATGAATCAAAGCATAACAAATATGATTCCTTTTCAAATCCTTAACAAACTGTCTTCCTTCCATCAAACAAACTTTCACAGATGTACATATCTCACCAGTAGGTTCTTCAACCAAAGGTAACAAAACTTGCCTCTTACCATCAACCCAAATATAATATCTATTCAATCATCCATCATGTATAACATGTATATCATATTGCCAAGGTCTACCCAAAAAAATATGACAAAAATCCATAGGCATAATATCACATAACACCTTATCATAATATTTTCCAATTTCTAGATTCACAAAACATTGTTCACTCACCATTAATGTATGATCATCCTTGATGCATGAGATCTAATAGGGCTTTGGATGTTTCATCCTCTCCAAGTGCAGTTTTGCAACCATTTCCTCAGATGCCAGATTCTCCGAGCTTCCACTATCAACAATCACCTTCCAAACTTTGTCTACAACTCTACATCTGGTCTTGAATAAGCTTTCCCTGATAGGATCTTGCTTATCTTTTTCACTCCATAGTATCCTTCAGATCATAAAATTTCTTTCCTTCTCAGCTTCATTTGGTGACTCCTCTCAAGTACCAATGCATTTCTACTACTACTAACTTTCTTACTTCCATGTGTACACTCAAAGGATTTATGTCCTTCTTCACCACAATTGTAACAAGTTACTTGGAATCCTTTACTGCTATAACCACCTCTGGAGTAATTACCTCTTCCTCGGTATGAATTTCCACCTTTCCATTCAGTCTTGAGATGTGTCTAGAATTGACTTGTCTGGTTCATATCTATTTTTCTCACCATGAGATATACCTCTTCCTCTAGGGAATCTATCACCTCCACCTCTTTGTCTTTGTTCATATCTTCTATTCAAATTTTCCTCAGCTTTTAGGGAAAATTGGTATGCCTCCTCAATGCTTTCCATCTTGACCAAACTAATTTCATCTTGTATAGAACTTCTCAAGCCATTCAGGTATCTTGCAATTGTTTCCACTTCATCCTCAACATGTCCATATCTGATGTCCAGTCTGTAGAATTCCTCAGTATAGTATTTCACTGATTTTTCCTTATGCTTCAAGCTTTGCATTCTCCTAATCAGGTTAATCTGAAAATCACAAGGTAGAAACTTTCCTTTCAACTTGTTTACCATATTATCCCATACCTTGATTTTTTATTTACCTTTTTTCTTTCGATCCAATTGCAGATTCTCCCACCAAAGGGATACATGTCCTTTCAACTTTGTCCTTGCAATCTTCACCTTCTTATCCTCTACTACATTCTCATTTTCAAAATACTTTTGCATCTCAATTATCTAGTCAATTAATTCATCAGAATCCAATTTTTCATTATACTCAGGAGAATTAAACTAAGGTGTGGATTTCAAACTTGTCAAAGCTCTCAGGAATCACTCTTCTTCTTGATTCATTATATGTGCAGGTGCAGCTTCATCTTGAACCTCTTCATTTTCATCATCACTAACATCCTCAAGATGTCTGCCTCTCCGTTGGGCTATCTTAACAACTTCCAATCTAGCAGCCATCTGTCTAAGAATATCATCCTCTATAATTGTAGGTCAGATCACAATCTGCTACCCCAAAAAAATACCAACTAGGGTTAGGGTTTCAAGAAGGAACTTAGATCTAACCATGCTCTGATAACACCTGACACAAGGAGGGGTTGATAATGGGTCCAAAGGCTCACCCAAGTACCAAACCACCTTGTAGAACCAATGTCAAAGCCAAGAAACACAGTTAGAGAAGATAATGTAGAGATCCTTTATATTAACTTGATCAAATTCATTACATGCCAAGTTTTAAGGCCTTCCCAGTTTCGGCCATATATTCAATGAATTACAGAATAGTCTTCATACAACAGAGATCACAGACCTTCGATCTTGATATCTAAACATTTGCTTTCTTTCTCTAAGATTGATTGCCTAAACTAAGAACATATAAATAAATATATACAATAGACCAACAAGAGAGGTCGGTGCTCAAATCGATAAGTGAGACCCAGATTTAGGTCCACACAGATGCCAATGAGAGACCCCAAATTAATTAAGCGATCATAAATAATTGAAGAAGTTGGCCACCAGATCTAACTTAAAAAAATAAGCATCTCGAGCAAAGCATGACTAAGCAAGAGAGAGACTTGGGCAAAGAACACCCCAAGCAACATTAAATAGAACCCGAGCATCAAAAGAGAAACCTGAGCAACATGAAAATAACAAGCATGCCCCAGAAACAGACTCGAGCATACGAACTAAGAATTACTGAGCGATAAAAACAAGCATGCCCGAGCAACAGAAACCGAGCATCAGACAAGATTTACTGAGCAACAGTGCCCAAGGAACAAAGTATTTCCTAAGTAGATTCTAAACAAAAAAAACAAACATCTTTTTGGTTGAGCAGGATTTCCAATGACCCAAGATGCTCTTGCATCAATATCTTTATTAGCGGATAATATGAAGGCCCGAGAGGTATATTAATTTTTCATTTTTGAGTTTTTTATAAACTTTTACAGTGAATTGTTTCCATTGTGTTAACTCTTGTTGCATGGTTGGACTGTCTCTATTGGGGAATATCTCAGCATGATTACATCAGGTGGTATTAGTGGAGGTTTTGATCTTGTGGTGGTATTGATCTGAGATCCTTCACTTGCAAAGCTCTTGGGGTGTTGCTTTTGAGGTAGTAGAGAGTATATCGGCTCACATCAACAAAGGACTTGCGTAAGAGTGGTTGGAGGGGATTTTTGTGGAATTTGAAGTTGTTCTATTGATATGATTTTTTCATAGTGTGCAATGGTTGAGTATTTTTTCGTGAGCCTATGATCTTGTGGAAGGCTTGTTGAGGGATAACAAAATGTAGATCTGACCTACGACAACATAGAGTTTGCATGAGGATGTATTACAGAGTATTTTTTGTTGATTGTGAAGCTTGGAATGGGTTGAGTTCCTTGAGACATCTTGTTGGTGGGCCGATCACCAGTTTGAGGAAGACTGTGAGCATGATCAATAGATTTTTAAATGAGAGGAAATTGAGATCTAGAAGTTAGATTTCCAAGAAAATGTAGTTACACCTTGTGAAGAGGGAGAGGTTGTTGGATAGGATGAACCCTAAAAGCGTGAAGAAAATGTTTGAAGACCTTAGGGTCAAGTTGAGGTATGATATTTATAGTGCTTTAGTTAGTTTGAGGAGGAATCCAGAACCTGAGAGTAAGTGTGAAGAAGCTAATGAGGAGCTAAAGAGGTTGAGTTGGCATCTACCAATCAAAGGTGGATTATTTGGCATGTGAGAAGAATTGTTCAAAGGATGAAAAGGAAAGTTAAGGCTACTGCTGAGAAAGAGGTTAAGCTTGATGAAATATGTACTCTTGTGAATGCTTTGAAGAAAAGTTCCTTAATATAAGGTAGATATGGTTATGGGTGAGTTTTATAATCTATTAATTTGATCTGATGACCTAGTTGAAAAATGTCTTTTTATTTCAGAGGATAATGAGATTTGTAATACCTCTCTAACCCTAATATAAGTTTTGTGTTTTTGAACGAAGTAATATGTTTCAATGTTTTCTTACAGCTTAAGTTGTTCATGATACTTGTTTGATCTATTCCTATAGTTTGTTTACAATGATTTCATAAACCAGTACCCGAGGATTCTAATATCAGACATACTGTCTAAAGGTATAATTTTTGTATGTATTTATCTCTATGTATGTATTGAGGAGCTTCAAGACCTTTATGAATGTTATATATGAATATATATATATATATATAAGCGATTATTTATATTTTCTTCTGTTAAGGTTACTTTTGATGAATCTTGTATGTCACTTGATGATTTGGGTTATGTCTCATGATTATGTTGATTTATTATTAGTATTGATTA